>PVJS01000156.1:14274-163218 GCA_004027185.1 Glis glis | reverse complement strand
CATCTCCACTAATCCATCTCCACTAACCCATCATCACCACTAACCCATCATTTCCACTAACCCATCATCACCACTAACCCATCATCACCACTAACCCATCATCTCCACTAACCCATCATCTCATCTCCACTAACCCATCTACTCCACTAACCAACCCGTCATCCCCACTAACTGGTCTCTGCTCGGGCTGCAGCAGCTTTTGTTTACAAAGCTCCCAGGTGGTGCAGCCGCGGGGCCAAGTCTGCAAACTCGATCGGAAGGATGGATTCGTGGTTCCCTCTTGTTCTTGCGGGTCGTGGGGCAGGTGGGTAGATCCTCCATGGCGGCCTGTCATGGCAGGTACCCGGGGAGAGCGAGCCTGGCTAATCCTGGCTTGTCACCCTGGGAGGCGCATCTGTAAGCATCTGTCCCCTGTCCCTCTGAAGTGGGGGGACGATGTGGTGTCTGAAGTTTGGGCTCTGACCCCGCCACTCGTGGGCCCTAAGAGGACAGTGTGAGCCAGCGAGGATCGGGTGCGAGGGTGTCCGACTCTGTCCTGGTCAGTCAGCAGCCCTGGCTTTGCAGGCCACGCACAGCTCTTCAGCTCTGCTGTTGTAGCCCAAAGCATCCCTGATGATATGTAAACAACTGAAAGTGGCCAGTTCCAGTAAAACTTTATTTACAAAAGGGCCACTGTGCGAGATCTGGCCCGGGGGTGGAAGTCCGCCAGCTGGGCTGGCTGCCAGTCTGACTTTCTGAGAGACGCCACTGTGGGCTCCTTTGCATTGTGTCAGAACCCGTCCACACAGCAGCTGGAGAGCCGGGAAGGGGCCCGGGGAGACGTGGATTTGGGGGGTTCAGATCAGAAGGTGTTTAAAGCCCTGAAATTGTCAAAGGAGGGAGTGTAGACAGAAAAGACCAGAGGTCCAAGGACTGAGGCTGCAGGCCTCTGGAATGGGAGGTCTATGGGACAGTCAGCAACCAGGAGCCCCTGGAAGGGGAGGAAGGCAGGGAGTGTGGTCTCCCGAGGCCAGCAAAGAAAGGCAGCGACAACTGTTTCTAACCCAGAGCAGTGTTCAGTCATCCGTCTCGTTAGAGTGGTTTCTACAGCAGTCTCGTTTCTGAATTGTTCAGCATCCGGGTACTTCTCCAGGGAGACGGGCGAGTCCTCCTCATACCCATCTTCCCCCACGGAGTTCCTTATTCATTGACGACTCGATCATTCCACAAGTACTCGAGCCTATAAAAATGCGAGTTGCTGTCCAGTAGTAAAAAACAAAAGCAAAAACCAATGAATTAAACACAAATTTGATCCACCAGCTGCTTACGAGTTAATGAGAGGGGACCGTAGCGGGGAGATGGGCAGGGCGGAAGTGCGGTGGACAGTGTCGTGGGAGCCACACCTGCAGCTGAGGGAAGGGGACACGGAGGTCCTGGTCACAGGTTCAGCTGACACCGGGGCAGGAGTGGCTGATGGACTGGCAGTGACCTTACATTTTGTTGTTTTTGTTTTTGTGGTACTAGAGATTGAACCCTGGTGCACTCTACCTCTGAGCTACACCCCCAGCCCTTTTTCTATTCTTCATTTTGAAACAGGGTCTCACTAGGTTGCTGAGGCTGTCCTTGAACCTGCCATCCTCCTGTCTCGGCCTCCCAAGTACTGGGATTACAGGCATGCACATCTACGCCTGGCTCACTGTTGTTAAAGTCCTAGAATCCAGTCCTCGGGCTCTGTGCTGGAGAGGGAACCCTGTTTTATAGGGGATGGAGGAGCAAGAGCCCCGGGGGACTGCTATTGTATTTTGGGGGGGGCAGTGGCTTTTAGGACATGGAGTTGGCAAAATGTAGGGTTCATTTTGGAGAGAACAAAAGCTAGCACGACCACTTAGGATACCGAGAAGAGACTCGGAGGCCGGGGTGAAAGCCTGGACTTTGCTTTTGAGGAAGGAGGACCCTGGACGGAAACTTGTGAAGCAGCCTGCTCTGTGAGCGAACTTGGAAAGGACCCCGTGCCGCACACGGCGCAGCTTGCCTTCAGAGTGGACGCTGGGCAACAGCCGCTGATCCTAGAAGGGGAGAGGCGAGGCGGGAGCCCGTTCCTTCACGCTGTGTCCTTCTTGACTCGTTTTCTTATGACCTCTTTTTGGATAATACAGTCCTAGTTAAAAGTTAATTGGAGCCCATCTGACTCATTGAATGGCATCTGGACTCAGTGATCCCACAAATGTTACAGGAAATGGAGTAGGCACATGGTCATTTTTTTAAATATACATTAGCTACTACTATCTACTATGATTCAGAGCAGACCAGTGCGAAACTTCAAAGGGGCTGAAGCCAGGCATGGTGGTGCACGCACGCCTGTAACCTCAGGACTTGGGAGGCTGAGGCAGGAGGATCACAGGTTCGAGACCAGCCTCGGCAACTTAGTGAGACCCTCAGCAACTTAGCAAGACCCTGTTTCCAAATAAAAAATAAAATAGGGCTGGGGTGTAGCTCAGAGGTAGAATGCCCCTGGGTTTAATCCCCAGTACCCCAAAGCAAAGGGGGGGGCTGAAACAACCAGGGTGCCTCCAGGTTGAGCTGGGAGGCGGCCTTCAAGGCTCAGAGGCCAGGTGTTCAGGAGTGAGGCTAGCCAGGGCCAGAAATCCCCACTGAAGCCACAGAGAGGGGCCCAGCGCCAGGTGCTAGGTTATTTCTGTGGACACAGGTGACCTGCCTGTGTGCGGGTTCTGAGCCTGTGTGGCGCCGGCGTGCTGTGTGCCCTTCCTGCTCGGGTGATAGGAAACGGAAGGCGACGCGGCCCCAGCTGGGTCCTTACCTGAAACCTGGCCGGGCGCCCGCTGCTGCTGTGGGCGGCTCTTGGTAGTTTCGCTCTGCTGCCCCAAAGAGAAAGAATTTCAGGAATTCTGCTGAGCACCTGAGATGGCACCCCAAACAATGGGCCTTTCTGGGCGCCCTGGCTCTGACTTGGGGAGCGTGCTTCTCTCTGGGGTTCTGTGAGCTTGGAGCACAGTCTTCTTTCCCGTCGAGACCCGGGGACCTGGGCAGGGAACCAGGTTCTGAAACTGTCCGCCAGTCGTCGGCCCACGTGCTGCTGTCACGTCCTTTAGAAAGGACGCTGATGGTTCAGTAGTTCTTAGTTCTCACTTCTAGCTCTGTTATTTATTTTAGAGCTGTGTCTTTTGTATCTCCAAGGCTGCCAGCCCTCCTGGTATGGGTCTGGGGACCAGGAATTGTTTTTTTGTTTATTTATTTATTCACTTTTTTATTTATTTGTTTATTTTTAATTTTTGATCCTACTAGGGATTGAACCCAGGGGCATTCTACCTCCAAGCCACACCCCAACTCTATTTAATTTAATTATTATTATTTTTTAAATTTTGAAACAGGGTATCGCTATGTTGCTGAGGGTCTCACTAAATTGATGAGGTTGGCCTCGAACCTGTGATCCTCCTGTCTCAGCCTCCCAAGTACTGGGGTTATAGGCACGCACCAACACACCTGGCTGCAGGAATTGTTTGGACACTGATTTTAGCCAGTCCTTCCTCGTGGTTTCCTGTATGTATATTAAGAAGAATGAGGAGTTAGTGCATAGACAAGTGCTTTGGAAAGCAACATTTTAGAGCATGTTAACCCATTTTGATCACTGGGGATCTGTTTGGTGGAAGGAACAATTATTCTTCAAAAGTGAAATTAGCCAGGCGTGGAGGCACCCACTTGTAATCCCAGTACTTGAGCAGGCTGAGACAGGAGGATTGCAGGTTCAAGGACAGCCTCAGCAACATGGTCAGACTCTCAGCAACCTAGAGAGACCCTGTTACAAAACAAAAAATAAAAAGGGCTGAGAGTGTAGCTCGGAAGTAGAATGCCCCTGGATTCAATCCCCTGCACCCCCACTTCTCCCCACCCGAAGGAAATTAGAGATATTATAAGGGGTGAGTACAAGTTGGCTAATAAAGAAGCTAATTAATTTACCTTAGTTCCGTGTCCTTTCTGTGGTTTAAGCATGTTGAGTTGAAAGGATTGGGGGTGAGGCAGGCATGATGGCACACGCCTGTAATCCCAGTACTTGGGAGGCTGAGACAGGAGGATCGCAGGTTCGCAGCCAGCCTCAGCTACCTAGTGAGGCCCTCGGCAACTTAGTGAGACCCTGTTTCAAAATAAAGAATAAAAAATAGGGCTGGGGGTGTAGCTTGGAGGTAGAATGCTCCTGGTGCCAAAAAATGTAAATCTTCAGGCATAAACGGCGCATGAACGGTTATAATAAATCTGCGTGCTGTAAGATAGGTGACATGGTAAGCTGCAACTCCATTTTCGGCGCCGACGGTGAGCTTGTGTTTTATCCGTGGCTGCCGCAGTGTGAGCGCGAATGAGAAGAGGGTGAACCCTGCGCCCCTCTTTTGGCCTCTCTTTAGTGTTGCTGTTGGAGAAGATCGAGCAGGACGACGTTTGCAACAAGACGCTGAAGATCACCGACTTCGGCCTGGCGCGGGAGTGGTACCGGACTACCAAGATGAGCGCAGCCGGCACCTACGCCTGGATGGCCCCCGAGGTCATCAAGTCCTCCCTGTTCTCCAAGGGGAGCGACATCTGGAGGTGAGTATCCACCTTCGCTCGTCGTCTGCCTGTTCCTGTACATCCGGCGGCCGGAATCGGTGGTCCTAAACTCAGATGGCAAGGTGTCCTGGTTCTGTGGTTTTTAATCAAGATGGTTGTAGCCGGGCATGGTGGCGCACGCTTGTAGTCCCAGGACTTTCGAGGCTGAGAGAGAAGGATCGCAAGTTTGAAGCCAGCCTCAGCAACTTAGTGAGACCCTCAGCAACTTATGTGAGACCCTGTTTCAAAACTAAAAAAAAGCAAATAAGTAAATTAGGGTCGGGGATGTATCTCAGAGGTAGAAGAATGGCCCCTGGGTTCAGTCCCCACTACCAAAGAGAGAGAGAGAAAGAAGCAGAGACAGAGACACACACAGACATAATGAATGAACCAGTAACTTGAGGTTTTTATTCTATGACTCCATGTGATCGGAGAACCTTCTTGTTAAATCTGGAGCTTGATTAAAACTGGTTATAATTTAGCACCAGGGCCAGTAAACGAAAGTACATTTTCACTCCAAGCAAGCTTTTGCTTCTTTGCGATTCACAAACAACATTAGCGTGGAAAGAGTTAGAAGGGGGAAAAAATAGAGCCGCCCCTGCATCTTCTTGCTCACCTCTGCCAGAGACGAAGGCTCCATCGTGAAGACGGAAGGGGGCCCCACCTGGGTGCCAAGCTCTGTCGATGTCCTCCCGGCCCCACGCGGGCCACTGACGCCTGCAGTACAGGGTGTCACAGGGAAGTCAGGCTGTCTCACGGTGCACAGTGCACGGAGAGCTGTGCCGTTGTCTAATGCCCGTGAAATCCTGTGGCCCACGTTAAAATTCCAGGATTTTTCCTGTTGTTTTTGAACGGCTTTATTGATACATAATTCGCACACCGTGCAACCTGCCTGTGTGAATTATATAATTCAGTGGCTCTTAGTGTATTAATAGAGTTGTGTATCCATCACCACAACCAGTTGTAGAACATTTTCATTATCCCAGAAGACGCCCTGCACCTGTTACCATCACTCCCGGGGCCTCTTGCCTCTCTTCCCAAGGCAACCACCAGTCTACATTCTGTGTCCTTGGATTCACTTCTTCTGGACATTTCGTATAAATGGAACCTTCTAGTATTGGTCCCTTTGTACTGGCTTCTTCTGCTGAGCATAATGCCTGGTGCTCATCTATGTCATTGCTTCTATCAGTACTTCATTCCTGTTCATGGCTGAGTAATATTCCATTTTATGTCTCGTTTTGTTTACTCATTCATCTATCCATCGATGTTTCGATTGTCTCCACTCTTTGGTTACTGTGAGTCATTCATGAGCTAGTTTCTGTGAAGACATGTGGCTTTTAGTTTTCTCTGGTGTATACCCAGGAGTCACTCGATGGCTGGGCCACGTGGTAATTCCATATTTACTCATTCAAGGAACTACCAGACTGTTTTCCAAAGTGGCTGTTCCGTTTTGCACTCCTACCAGGAGAGTTTCGGGGTTTTGACCCTCCACGTCCTTGCCAGTCCTTCTTGTTATCTGACCTTTTGATTCTCATTATCCCTGTCGGCGTGACGTGGTATTTCATTATGTTTAAACCTCCATTTTTTTATGTTTAACATAAAAGGAAACTAGAGCCAAGAGAGGAAATGTCACATGCTAAGAGTCCAGTGACAGACCGCTACGTAAGCCCAGATGTGTCCGACTTCCAAATCGATGATCAAAATGGCTTTCCCCCTTTAACTTTTGGACGCACTGGAATTACCCAGATTCACACATGGAGTTAGTGGGAGACGCCCTGTCAGTAAAACTTCCCTCAAATTGCTTCACGTTTGAAACTGATCCTGTGCGTTTCAAAGATGAACCTTGTTATTCCACTTATAACTTCCAAGAAATCGCCTGGCTGGCTCAGGGGTTCTGCTGCATCTTGGAGTCGGCGTGAACAATTAAAGGCTGAAGCGGCACACTTAATTGCACAAAACTTCCCTGGCGGAGGCAAAGCACGTGCATTTTTATATTTTCCTAAAGCAGGAAGCATGTTTCCGTTGCTTTCCTCACTGGACGAAAGTACCGCATTACAGGAGTGAAATTGGCTGTCCTTTTAAGAAGTTATATTTCAAGACTCTAAAAACTATTAGACCACATCAGAAATCAACTTTACCTTCCAAATAATACAGCCTTAAGACTTAGAACCATTTCATCTTGTGCGGCTATGAGGCATTGAGCGTGCTACAATCATGCTTTAAAGCTATGCAGTCGATTTTATTCCATCATCATTATTATTATTATTATTTCTTTTTGGTACAGGGGATTCATTCCAAGTGGTGTTCTATCTCTGAGCTACACCCTCCGCCCTTTTTTATTTATGTATTTATTTATTTATTTATTTATTTATTTATTTATTTATTTTATTTCGAAACAGGGTCTCGCTAGGTTGCTGAGAGTCTCACTAAGTTGCTGAGGCGGGCCTCCACCCTGCGATCCTCCTGTCGCAGCCTCCCCAAAACTGGGATTACAGGCGTGTGCACCACCACGCCTGGCTAATGCTCTTTTAAACAGGAGGAGAATCGGGAAGTGGTTGGGCAGGGGGGGCAGCTTCTAGCACCAGCCAGCATAGAGACCTTCTCTAAAATCTATGTACTTAAGATTTGTTCAGTCTCAGGAAGCCTGGTGCTCTGATTCTTGTGAAAAGCAGCTAATTAGGAGAGGGGAGGATGGTGCCAGCGTCGTAAAAGGTGGCGGCCGAGGCAGCAGAGGGGGGTGCGAGGAAGGGAGCGCGGCCAGTACTGTGCGAAGGAGCCAGACCCCTCTCGGCCCCTGGAGCTGCCCGCGTGATGCAGGCGGCGGGCCCCGAGCTCCTCTGCTCCCTGGGGCCTCGTCATTCCTGCAGGATTTGGGGAGGGGGGTCAGCGCGCTGGCACGCCGGGCAGGAGCTGGAGGAGGGGCCGTCTAACCCGAGTCCTCCTTGCTTTGCAGCTACGGCGTGCTGCTGTGGGAGCTGCTCACGGGCGAGGTCCCCTACCGCGGCATCGACGGGCTCGCCGTGGCCTACGGCGTGGCGGTCAACAAGCTCACGCTGCCCATCCCGTCCACCTGCCCTGAGCCCTTCGCCAGGCTCATGCGAGGTGGGTGTGCGGCCCTTGCTTTCGTGCGCCATGAGAACGCCCAGCTGTGTCTCTGAGTCCAGTTTCCAGTTGCTTCTCAGTAATTATACTTTGTGTTAAGAGTTAAAAGCCAGATGGGTGCGATGGTGCACGCCCGTCATCCCAGCACTTGGGAGGCTGAGATGGGAGGATCGTAGGTTCGCGGCCAGCCTCAGCAACTTAGGGAGGCCATCCGCAACTTAGTGAGACCCTGTTTCAAAATAAAAAATAAAGCAGGGCTGGGGGTGTAGCTTGGGGGTGGAATGAACCTGAGTTCAATCCCCAGGACCGCAAAACAAAACAAAAGACGGCTGACGCCATTGTGTTCCCTGCAGAGTGCTGGGAGCAGGACCCTCACGTCCGCCCGTCCTTCGCCTTGATTCTCCAACAGTTGTCTGCCATCGAAGAGGCCGTGCGGACCGAGATGCCCCAGGAGTCTTTCCACTCCATGCAAGACGACTGGAAGCTGGAAATTCAGCAGATGTTTGATGAGCTGAGAACGAAGGAGAAGGTGAGAGGTTTTTAATGGTCCGGTAGACTCACACTCGTAACCTTTATGGAAGCCAGGCACGGTGGCACACGCAGGTAATCCCAGTACTTGAGAGGCTGAGGCAGGAGGATCACAGGTTCGAGGCCAGCCTCAGCAATGTTGCGAGACACTCGGCAACTTAGCAAAACCCTGTTTCAAAATAAAAAGGGCTGGGGGTGCAGCTCGGAGGCACAGTGCTCCTAGGTTCAATCCCCAGCACCCCCACACACACCAAAAAAGAACTATGGGAAATCAGGAGCTGAGAACCACTGTCGACCTGACTGCAGTCTTTGCAGATATATTTATTGTTTCTTGCTTTCCTTCAGGATAAAAATAAAAGTGTACTCAAAATATATAATTGGGGAAAAGGCCCTTTTATTTGGAGAATTTTTTTCTTTTCTTTTTTGTGGTACTGGAGATGAAACCCAGGGGCATTCTACCTCCGAGCTACACCCCCAGCCCTATTTTTTATTCTTTATTTTGAAACAGGGTCTCACTAAGTTGCGGAGGGTCTCACTAAGTAGCTGAGGCTGGCCGCGAACCTGCGATCCTCTTGCCGCAGTCTCCCAAGTACTGGGATTCCAGGTGTGCACCACCACACCCTACTTAATTTGGGGAACTTTAAATGTTAAAAAATAGAATAGCATAATAATCACTTAACCCTCTTTAGCAATTGTTTTCATCATTTTGTCCCTTTCTCTTCCCCATTATTATTAGTGGTACTAGGGATTGACCCAGAGGCGCTCTACCACTGAGCTACACTCCCAGCCTTTTTTATTTTATTTTTAATTTTGAAACAGGGTCTTGCTGAGTTGCTGAGTGCCTCGCTAAGTTTCTGAGGCTGGCCTTGAATCTGTGATCCTCCTGTCTCAGCCTCCCAAGTCCTGGGATTACAGGTATTCACCATCATGCCCAGCTCTTGGTTGTCTTTCTTTCTTTTTTTTTTTTTTCAGCACCTGAGGTAGAACCCAGGGCATTCTACCTCTGAGCTATACCCTGAGCCCTATTTTTTATTCTTTATTTTGAAACAGGGTCTCACTAAGTTGGGGAGGCTGGCCGCGAACCCGTGATCCTCCTATCTCAGCCTCCCAAGTACTGGGATTACAAGGGTGCGCCACCACGCCCGGCTCAATTTTATTTTCTTTAATCCAACATATTCAAAGATTCTGTGGATAAGGAGCTGGACTTTGTGTGTGTGTGTGTGGTACTGGGGATTGAACTCGGGGTATTCTACCTCTAAGCTACACGCCCAGCCCTATTTTATTTTATTTTATTTTATTTTATTTTTGAAACAGTCTCTCACTCGGTTGATGAGAGTCTCACTACTTGCTGAGGCTGTCCTTGAACCTGTGATCCTCCTGTCTCAGCCTCCCAGGTACTGGGATTACAGGCGTGCGCCACCACGCCCGGCTGAGCTAGATGTTTTTTTTTTTTTGGAGGTCATTTTTGTACCTACTGAAAAGTCTTCCAGAAGTATTTTAGCTGTTCATCAAGAGCTCTTTTATAAAAATAATTGGCAGGAGGGGGTGGTGGTGCACTTGATAGTCTCAACTACTCTGGAGACTGTGGCAGGAGGGTCACAAGTTTGAGGCCAGCCCGGGCAACTTAGCAAGACTGAATCAAAATGAAAACAAGAAATATAAGAACTGGGTTCCATTCCTAGTCTTCTGTGGAGCCTCCATAATGATCTCCAAAGTGGTGGTACTAATTTCCAGTCCCACCCGCAGTGTGTAAGAGTTCCTGTTTCCCCACGTTCTTGCCAGCATTCATTTATTTTTAAAATTTTTAACACTTTTTTTGTGGTACTAGGGATGGAACCCAGGGGCTTTCTACCTCCAAGCTACACCCCCAGCCCTATTTTATTTTTATTTTGAGACAGAGTCTTGCTAGGTTGATGAGAGTCTCACTACTTGCTGAGGCTGTCCTTGAACCTGTGATCCTCCTGTCTCAGCCTCCCAAGTACTGGGATTACAAGCATGTACCACTACGCCCAGCTTAGCACTCATTTTTTAAAGAGATTGTTGTAACATTGGAGCATTTTGATGCACCAGGGTTTATTCTTGTGTAAAGTGTATAACCAGTAGTCCAAATTCACTTGTTATATGTGTAGTAAATGTTTATGCATGTGTGTTCCTAATGTATCATGCTAAATGTTCAGTGTTGCAAGTGACTGGTAATGTTTCTGAAGTTCTATCCAGAAAGGGATTTTAGCCGGGCGTAGTGGTGCACGCTTGTAATCCCAGTACTTGGGAGGCTGAGACTTGAGGATCTGGGTCCACGGCCAGCCTCAGCTACTTAGTGAGGCCCTCCGCAACTTAGTGAGACCCTGTTTCAAAATAAAGAATAAAAATTAGGGCTGGAGGTATAGCTCAGAGGTAAAATGCCCCTGGGTTCAATCCCCAGTACCTCAAAAAAAAAAAAAAGAAAGAAAGAAAGAAAGGGATTTTATACCTGGTAGGACTTTCAGATAGACGAGCGGAGGTGAGTTGCCTGTTGTCCCAGAGTTGAGAAGCAGGATCACTTCTTTTTTTATTCAAGCAGGATCTTGGGGGAATGCCTGCAACGTGGGGACACCAGGAGCTGGCAGACTCTTAGCCAGCTATCAGCTCCCTCTTGGGGAGCTGGGGCCGAGGCTGTCGGGGTACCTAGGGGAACTCACTCATGTTAGTGTTTGCAGCCAGACAGCCGGGCCGCATCCTGGCTGGGCCATGTGTGCTGTGTGTGGCCTTGGCCCTGGTATCCCTCTCTGTGCTCCTTGTCACCTGAGTGTCACAGGAAGGCACCCTTCCCCGGGGTGGGGTGAGGCCCAGGTGAGCTACCCGTGTAGGGGGCCCACCTCATGCTTCCACCTGGTAAAGGCTAAAGAAGTGTTCACCTCTGGAGAGAGGAAGCAAGCCCGGGGCTCCAGAGACCCAGGGAGCGGGGCTAGGCAGTGGGGATGGCTAAGGAGGGGTCCCCGGCCCTGGCTGGGCTGACTTCCTCCTGCAGTTCATTGAGGGACTGCTCCCAGCCAGGTAGCTTATCGGTGTGTTCCCTGGAAACTTGAATACATTTGTTGACTTCCAGTGATAGGGAAAAAGACTCTTGATTTTTTTTTTTTTTTTGCGGTACCGGGGATTGAACCCAGGGGTGTTCTATGTCCGTGCTACACCCCCGGCCCTATTTTTTATACTTTATTTTGAAACCGGGCCTCACGAAGTTGCAGAGGGCCTCACTAAGTGGAGAGAGAGAGAGAGAGAGCTGAGGCTGGCCGCGAACTCCGATCCTCCGGTCTCTGCCTCCCAAAGTACCGGGATTACAAGCGTGAGCCACCACGCCTGGCTTGATTTTTTTCCCCCACACTTCTCCAAATGATTTTTAGGAATTCTAAAATTAGATGTTTAATTACAGCCAGATGTGGTGGCGCACACCTGTAATCCCAGTACGCGGGAGGCAAAGACAGGAGGATTGTAGGCTCAAGGCCAGCCTCAGCAATTTAGTGAGGCCCCTTTGCAACTTAATGAGACCCTGTTTCAAAATAAAAAAATATAAAATAGGGCTGGGGGTGTAGCTCAGAGGTAGAACACCCCTGGGTTCAACTCCCAGCACCACCAAAAAAAAAGCTTTATCACAAAAATAAAATGATTTTAGGCAGTAGCAGAGGATTGGGGGGGAGGCGAAAATGCTTAAAATCACAAGATTTAAATCTGAAAGTGCTATTGCTAACAATTAATAGCTACTACTTTAACCTGTTTTGTTTAGTTATTGATAATTATTTCTGAAACTGCAGGGTATAAGCATACTGAGTAGTTCTCATTAACACGTGGCATAAAAATAAATGCCGTGTGCAGGAGAGACGGCGGCTCTCTCCGCTTCTGGGTTTCTGCAGTAGTTTCTTTGTTGTTCTTTTGATGAATCGTTCGGCCGTTTTGGGGAACCTGGCTTTTCACTGTCTCCGGTGCTCAAGCATTGCTCTCTGAAGGACAGCGTTGACTGTGTCTTGTGAGCCTTTCGGTTTATGAGGAAAGGACGCGGAGGAGTTTTGGGCTCTGTGGCATCTTCCTGGCGCGGGGAGCGCCGCGTCTGTGCCCTATCTCTGTTCTCCTTCGCTGATTCTTAGGGCGGGAGGCTGCGGGCTTGGGATTAATGGTCAGTAACTTGGCTCGGGTCTATGTTACCTGTAAACTGGAGCCTCTGGAGATGTCTGGCCTCCCGAGTCCCCAGCGGCCTCTCCCGTGTCTCTGTCTGGGCCTGGGCCTGTCTCGGGCGCTGCAGGACAGCACGTTGTCACTAATGATTAACCTCCCCTGCCAGGAAGCTGGGTTCGCCATTACCAGAGCGGCCTGTGCCAAGTAACGAAACAAATACTCCTGCTAGTAATCTCTCCAACAGAAAGAATGCTTTTGTGTGCTTCGCGATTTCCAAATGTTCCAAAGAACTCTGTATCCCAGACTTTTTTTATTTTGGTACTGGGGATTGAACCCAGAGGCATTCTACCTCCAAGCTACACCCCCAACCCTATTTTACATTTTATTTTGTGAAACCAGGTCTCACTAAGTTGCTGAGGGTCTTGGTAAGTTGCTGAGCCTGGCCTTGAACTTGCAATCCTCCTGTCTCAGCCTCCCAAGTACTTGGATTACAGGTGTGCACCACTGTACCCAGCTTTCTTTTACTTCTGGGCTTTAAAATTCATGCCGAAGGAAGACACTCTGGCAGCCCTTTCTTTGATCATGTTTTTTCTTTTTCTTTTCTTTTTTTATTGCAGTACTGAGGATTGAACCCGGGGGCATTCT
Organism: Glis glis; assembly: GCA_004027185.1. Lineage (NCBI taxonomy): Eukaryota > Metazoa > Chordata > Mammalia > Rodentia > Gliridae > Glis > Glis glis. The sequence goes on along the minus strand of PVJS01000156.1, from coordinate 150,222 downwards.
ACCTCTGAGCTACACCCCCAGCCCTATTTTTTATTCTTTATTTTGAAACAGGGTCTCACTAAGTTGCGGAGGGGCTCACTAAGTAGCTGAGGCTGGCCACGAACCTGCGATCCTCCTGTCTCTGCCTCCAAAGTACTGGGATTACAAGTGTGTGCCACCATGCCCAGCTGATCATGTTTTTTCTTTATATAGTCTAAGGCATTTTTTTTGTATGTGTGTGTGTGTGTGTGTGTGTGTGTGTGTGTGTGTGTGTGAAGTTATTGCAAGATGATGCATCTTTAAATTGGAACCTAGAATTAAAAGTGGGTTTTTGTTCAATTCCTATAGTAGTAATACAAGATGCCCAACTGACTGTGCCGCCCATATCGCCTCTTGGCACATCTCATTTAACAATAGTGAGTTGGAGTGATACCAACGCAGCTGAAAAGCAATATCTGAACAAAAAGCTAACATGACAAGTTAGAAGTTTTAAGTTGACTGGAAATTATCCACTGTCCCCAGATACACTGCCGTGAAAGTGCCAGTTTGAACAAACTGGTTGGAAAATGGGACTAGTAAAAGAATAGATTACAAAAAACATTTTTCCTTCTAGTATGTAACATTTTTTTCCTTCTCAAGTAATAGATAACCATGTATATCTGGCTGGGAAGTTCTCAGTTCTAGCTGGTCCTGGGCCGGCTGGAGAAAGCCGGGGTGCAGTGGAGGAGAGCAGGGGTGCAGTTGGACCTGGCCAGCCGTGGGAACCCTGGGGCTGAGGGCTGCGGGTGTAGTATCATAGACCCCTCGGTCGTCCTTCCTGCAGGGAGTGATCCCCGGGCTGGGACTCTTGTCGCCCGCAGGAGCTGCGGTCCCGGGAAGAGGAGCTGACGCGGGCCGCCCTCCAGCAGAAGTCCCAGGAGGAGCTGCTCCGGCGGCGGGAGCAGCAGCTGGCAGAGCGCGAGATCGACGTGCTGGAGCGTGAGCTCAACATCCTCATCTTCCAGCTGAACCAGGAGAAGCCGCACGTGAAGAAGAGGAAGGGCAAGTTCAGGAGGAGCCGCCTGAGGCTCAAGGACGGGCACCGCATCAGCCTCCCGTCAGGTGCGGCCTGCTTCCGTGTGTCCGCCTGTGGATCAGAACTGGGAAGGAGGGGGCGGGAGGCAGTCAGACAGGGAATGAATATGTTCAGCCGCTTGCTCATCCTGGTCCTAATGTGGTGATCTGACATTGTGAAAGAAGGAACTCATTGCAGTTCATTGTATGTGAATGTCCAACCCTCAGCGTACGTCCATATTAATTAATTGGTCAATTAACATATTCCTTTTGGAATCTAAGGAGAAGTTTTTAGCTGGTTGCACTGAGTCTGCCTCACATGGCACTGTGAAAGTATTTCTTCTTCTCCTCCTCCTCCTCCTCCTCCTCCTCCTCCTCCTCCTCCTCCTTCTCATGGTACTAGGGATTGAACCCAGAGACATTTTACCTCTGAGCAGTCTAGTTTCTCCTAACACATTACTTTAAAAAAAAAAATTAATGATCCTTTTAAGTTACTGTCACAATGTTTTTAAAAAATGCTTTTTAAAAGCCTCCCTCGATTTACTGGTTTATTTTTGTGCCTTAAGGATTTTATGCTCTTGGGTGAAAGTAATAATAGCACAGAAGATCTTGATAAATTTTGTTGAAGGTCCGAACAACAACATCACTGCCCCAATTGGACTCGGGTACCGGATGGTAATCCCAGATCCTTGGGGAAGCAGTAAATGTAATGGTGAAATATCAGGTCTTAATGGGGCGCGGTGGTGCATGCCTGTGAAACCAGCACTTGGGAGGCTGAGACAGGAGGATCACAGGTTCAAGGACAGCCTTAGCAATGTAGTGAGACTCTCAGCAACCTAATGAGACCCTGTTTCAAAATAAAAATAAAATACAGCTGGGGGTGGAACTCAGAGGTAGAATGCCCCTCGTTTTGAACTCTAGTACCCCCCTACACACACACACACACACACACACACACACACACACACACACACACACACACTACACACACTACACACACTTATTTTATCTACAGCAAGGCTTCTGCTTCCAGCAAAGTGATGGAAAAATCCAGGGAGGCGCGGGATGTGCGCGTCCTCCAGCCTCGGCCGCACGGCTCTCTGTTGCTGAGTATTATGGTGGTTAACACTTGTGATTTCCCTGAGAAACTTCAGGGGATAAGTAATAAGAATCAGATGGAAAGGGAAATAAACTTGGAAGGAAAAATAAATAAATCCTGCAGTAGATCTTTACTCTTCAAGGGCGGAGAGATTAAACGAGATTCCCTGGGGTTCCTGAGGTCAGACTCCATACTCTTGCATTTATCTCAGACGTTACTTGGCTGATAACCTCCAGTTTATTCAAAGCCGACCCAAGACATCTATTTTTGCCAGGTCTTATTTCTGGGTTGTACTGTTTGATGTTTCTCTTTATGAGACTGGGGGTGGGGGCATTTTAGTTACATATTTATTTACTCTGGGGCACTGAGTGAAAGATTTCAGTTAAAACATAAACCAAGAGTCTGCAGTGGTTACAATAGTGTCCCTTAGGAAGGGGCCTCTGGAATTCCGCGTGGCAGTCACCTCCATGACCACAAGGTGGCGACGTAGTCCTGGAACCTGCACAGAAGCCTGTTTTCATGTGAATCCTCCAATTCCACGCGTGTGCTGGTGTGCAGGTGTGCACGCATGTGTGTGTACACACGCATACACACACACACACACAGAGTAAAATACCCAGAATAGAACATTCTTAGTATAGAAGAAAAAGCAAATATTTGTACCTTATGGTCAATGGAGTTACTTGCACCTGACCTTACCATCTGGTAGAAAATCCTTCGAGTTACCACATTCCAGGCCCTTTCAGGGGCCCCCATTCAGGAAGACACATACAGAGGTGTGGCTTTTCCTTCCAGGAATTCTCTGGCTACATTTCCTGAACCCCTTTCCCAGGATTCTCATCTTCAGGACACCAGCATAGAGAATTTCTCAGAAGTTCCTGCAAACTGATCCTTCATCTTTGTGTTTGCTGAGCTTTCAGACACTTGTTATTCACTGTGAATCATTAGATTTGTCTGTGATTTTGAGACTCGGCAACGATCATTTTTAATCTCATGGCCATATACTGACTTAGTGCTAGAAAACTCAAATGTTGTCTTATTCCCGTTAGAATCTGGTGCCTGGGTGCCAAATGGGGCAGATTAATACTCAAATAGTGACCCAGGGCCAGGCATGGTGGCACATGCCTATAATCCCAGCACTTGGGAGGCTGAGACAGGAGGATCACAGGTTCAAAACCAGCCTCAGCAACATAGTGAGACTCCCAGCAACCTACTAAGACCCTAGGTTTTATTCAAAATAATGAATAAAATAGCACTGGGGATAGCTCAGAGGTAGAATGCCCCGGGCTCAATCCCCAGTACCATAAAAAATAAATAATAAATAAATAAAAGGGCTGGGGTATACCTCGGAGGTAGAATGCCCCTGGTTTCAATCCCCAGTACCAAAAAAAAGTGACCTAGCATAACCTAAAGCCATAATTTAAAAATTATACTTTATGATTCTCAGGATTTGTAGAAGGAAAAAAAGTATAGTCACCGAGGACAGTTTTATAGGCTGCAGCCACTTTAAATCTCTCTGTCTGCATCGTATTTATTTTTTATTTATTTATTTATTTATTTTTTTTGCGGTACCGGGGATTGAACCCAGGGTCATTCTACCTCCGCGCTATACCCCCGGCCCTATTTTTTATACTTTATTTTGAAACCGGGTCTCACGAAGTTGCAGAGGGCCTCACTAAGTAGAGAGAGAGAGAAAGAGAGAGACAGGGCGAGAGAGAGAGAGAGACCTGAGGCTGGCCGTGAACCCGGATCCTCCGGACTCCGCCTCCCAAAGTACTGGGATTACAAGCGTGCGCCACCACGCCCGGCTTGCATCGTATTTATTTTGAACTTGGATTGTGCTTTTAGGATACATGAAAAGCCAAAAGGTTTTAAAGCCTCAAAGGTCGCTACGTCGCTAAAGCAGCGTGCACTAATTTTATCTATTTCAGAAGGAGCAGAAGCCGGCAAAGGCCTCTGCCCCGGGGTGTGCGTGCGGGCGTGTGCACTGTGAGCGTGCGGTACCTCACCTGGATGCTTCAGAGGCTGAGACCGCTTTCGCAAAAGTGACTGCTCCCCCTGGGGCCGTGTTAGCTTTGTGAATGAAATGCCAGTGTGACCAGCTAAGATGCTCTGTTAGCCTTCCTCGGAGAGCCGGATGGACCGTCATTGCATGAGAATAAAAGGGAGCGCCCGTGATTCTAGCGAGCACAGAGAGCCCGCGTGGAACCACAGCCACCGGTCTCCGCAGGCTGTTTTCCTAAATGTGTAACCGGGACAGGCTTAACCTCCCCCTGCTCCACAAGGACAAGGGGTTTCTCTATGTTTAAACACAAGCAGAGGACTGCCCTGATTAATCATGCAAATTTTTTTAAGTACTAGAAACTGAACCCAGGGGCGTTCTACCTCTGAGCTACACCCCCTACCCTATTTTATTTTTTATTTTGAAACAGAGTCTCATTAAGTTACTGAGGGCCTTGCTAAGTTGCTGAGACTGGCCTTGAAGCTGCAATTCTCCTGTCTCAGCCTCCCAAGGACTGGGATTATAGGTGTGCGCCACCATGCCCGGCGAGTCATGCGTTTTTGAAAGTGCATTTGATGGCTTTGAGGTAGACTGGAACTCAAGTTGGATGTAGGAAGAGAGGCACAGATGGAATTGTAGCAGCCTGGGCATGAAATGAGGGTGGCAGTGGGGGGGGGGGGAGGAACACTGTGTTCAAGAGCGCTTATTATGTCCTTAGCCCCGTGCAAATACTTCTGACCCTCCTTGGTGTTTAATTTTAAATAGCAGCCCTGTGAAATAGGAAAAATTGATTTTTATCCAATTTTTTTGCAAATGTATATCCTGAGACTTATAGACGTCAAGTTACTTTCCCAAAATTCACGTGGCTATTAAGAGGTGGAACTGGGATTCCAACCCAAGTTTGCTAACCCTAGGACTCAGAGTGTAAATTCTATAAGAAGAATATCTAGCACAGAGTTCATAAGGTATGTTGTGTTTCGTGGGTATGTAGGGTCAAGGGAGAAGACTGTGTTAAAAAACTAGTTCCAAGCTGGTCGTGGTGGCACACGCCTGTAATCCCAGTACTTGGGAGGCTGAGACAGGAGGATCGCAGGTTTGTGGCCAGCCTCAGCTACTTAGTGAGGTCCTCCACATCTTAGTGAGACCCTGTTTCAAAATAAAGAATAAAAAATAGGGCTGGGGGTGTAGCTTGGAGGTACAATGCCCCTGGGTTCAATCCCCAGTACCGCAAAAAAAAAAAAAAAAATCTAGTTCCAGATTTCTAGCATGAATAATTGCATAGACATCTTGCTTACCAGATTCTAACTCCACTTCGTCTCAAATAGCAGGTGGTTCATTAAAGTTCTTTGAAGTATAGTTTCCAGAAAGGTAAATTACAACTCTCTTTCAAATGTGAGATAAACGGGTCTCAAAGATTTTGCTCAACTCACTAATTAGCGAAGAGCCAGATAAAACCTGTTCACATGAGAATTGGAGAAGCCAGGACTTTATGGACAATTTAATAAAGGAATATCAGTCCCTTTATTAGGCTGTTGGGTTAAACACAAACCTGGTTGTGGTCAGTAGGGCAGGAAACCACAGCCTTTGGGTTGTATTTTTTTTTTTTTTTGTAGTCCTGAGGATTGAACCCAGGGGCCTTCTACCTCTGAGCTACACCCCCAGCCCTATTTTATCTTTTTTATTTTGAAACAGGGTATAAGTTGCACAGGTCCTCAGTAAGTAGCTGAGGCTGGCTGCGAACCTATGATCCTCCTGTCTCAGCCTCCCAAGTACGGGGATTACAAGCATACACCACCACGCCCGGCTGGGGTTGTCTTTTTTTTACCAGCCTGGGATTATTTGCATTACCACCAGACAAAATCTTTAAGTTCACCTCTGCCTCTGACAAGCTGTAAAAAATAGCCCAGTCTACAGGAAATCAGGCAAAGGTTATTCTCATCCCTGCACTCACAGAAACCCCAGAGATTTCTTTTACTTGTGTCCAAGTTTTCAGAAATCTCCCTATTTGCAAAGGTTCCTCAGACAGCCTCCCCTTCCCCGGGCCCATGGCTTGTCTCTGCCGTGGTCCCTGGAGGACCCTTTCTTGGTCAAGTGCCTCTGCCGCAGGGTAATTTAGCCTATATTTTCTGTCTTACTCATGACAGCAGCCCTGTAAAATACCGTCATTCCCACCAACAGGTGAGGCGACAGGCCGAGGGCAGATCTGTACCGGCTGGCAGTCCAGAGTTTCATAGTGATGGATCCAGGGCCTCCCATTTCAATTTTGCATTTAACTGTCTCCAACTGAATGCAGGCCATTCTGCCCAGAAGGTTGTGAGTTCTACGATGATGCTGGAGTATTTCATTTGTGTGTGTGTGTGTGTGTGTGTGTGTGTGTGTGTGTGTGTGTCTTGTGCCCGACGTAGAACCCTGAAGTGAAGATATATTAGAAACTAAAAGGAGAAACAGACCTTGAAGTCAGCCCCGCAGTTCTCCTGCCCACGCTGTCTTTTATTGTTTTGCGCAGAGGGCCCGACGACACGGATAACATAGTCATGAAGTTCCACGTCTTCCCTCTGTTCCTCCCAACAGACTTCCAGCACAAGATCACCGTGCAGGCGTCCCCCAGCCTGGACAAACGCAGGAGCTTGGACAGCAGGAGCGCCAGCCCGCCCAGCAGCCCCACCATGCTCCCGCGCCTGCGGGCCATCCAGTGTGAGCCTGCCCTCTGAGCCACAGCCCCTCTGCCTTGCCCTCCTCTCCTCTCCTTCCTTCCCCTCCCCTCCTCCCCTCCCCTTCAACTCAAGCTAAGCAGACCTGTGTTTACAGGAGGTTGTAAGAGGGCTGGGACATTTAACAGGTACAGCAACTATTGGAGAAACAAACTTTGGTCTTAGGCACCGAAGGCCAGTTTTCTTTGGTCCACAGCTACAGATGGTCTCTGGATTCTGTGCAGTTGGTGATGTGAGCAGGCTGCAGGGTAGAAAGTGCAGGACGTCCTGCTGGGACTTTTTTGTTATCTACTTACATGCAAAATTAGCATCAGCTGATTACCCTGCAATTCTCTTATGTACAGATACACATATATATGTACATATATGTATATACACACATATATATGTATATACAGCTCCACTCACTGAATGAAGTTATGGCAAGTCAGCAAAAATAAATAGAAAAATAAGTAATCGGACTTTTACTCCCAATCTCCCTCAAGTTTGTATCTTTTCTGTCAATTCCTCCTACTCTTCTTGCTTAGTTTTATACTTAGAAAAAGACACTGTGGGTAGCTTGGAGGGGAGGAGCAGGGTCTCCGTCATTCTCATGCTGGGGGGAGCATCTCCCAGTCGAGGGACATGTGTCGCCTTTTAGCAAAGCCGGCGCTGGCTGACGATGGTGCTCTCTGTTCAGTGACTTCGGACGAAAGCAATAAGACTTGGGGAAGGAACACGGTCTTTCGGCCAGAAGAGTTCGAGGACGCGAAAAGGAATTTCAAGAAAAAAGGCTGCACGTGGGGGCCCAGCTCCATTCAAATGAAAGAGAGAGCAGACAGCAGAGAGAGGTGGGTGCGAAGCCGCGCGGCCCAGCATGCCCATGAGCGCGGAGGGGCCAGGCCTGACCTGCGGAAGGCATTCTCTGCAGAGTACCTCGATGTCATCGGATTTTCTAGGATGAGTTTATCAGACTAACTTTATTAAGTGATGGTTTAGTTCAGTTCTTAAGAAATCTCTCTGGCATTTTTTTCTGTCTCATTTTAAGATTTTATTTGTACTTTGTTAGCTTTTTTTTTTTTAACAGTACTGCGGTACTAGGGATTGAACCCAGGGGCATTCTACCTCCGAGCTACACCCCCAGCCCTATTTTTTATTCTTTATTTTGAAACAGGGTCTCACTAAGTTGTGGAGGGCCTCACTAAGTAGCTGAGGCTGGCCATGAACCTGTGATCCTCCTGTCTCAGCCTCCCAAGTACTGGGATTACAAGCCTGTGCCACCACACCTGGCTCTTTGTTAGCTCTTGAAACTCAAGGGTAAAGGGCCAGGGGTGCAGCTCAGTGGTATAGCACTTGCCTAGCATGCACGAGGCCCTGGACGCCATCCCTGGGACCTCCAAAACAACAACAAAAATGCAAGGGTAAAATGTATTTTCTTTGCACCTTTAATAATGTTGTTTATTGATGTGTGTTCACCAAAACCCGATTTGTATGTCTTTGTTTTTGGAGAAGGGTACTGGGGCTTGAACCCAAGGGCGGTCTACCTCTGCAGTGTGGTTCTTTTGTATAAAAACAGACATCTTTTTCTCTTATAGGATACGGCCTCTTTCAGATGGCAACAGTCCTTGGTCATCAATCTTAATAAAAAGTCAGAAAACCATGCCGCTGGCTTCATTGTTTGTGGAGCAGCCAGGTAAACATGCTTCCGGAAGTAGAATTCGCTTGACTCAGATCTCCACATGTGCAAGGCTCTGAATTTGCTTTAATGGTCTCACGCGGTCATTGGGGTCACAGAAGGGAGGGTAGCAAGTCACACTAGTGCCAAATCTTTATTTCTGCCCCAAAGTTCTCTCCCATCCAGCCTTTATGCTGGGAAGTCATTGTCTTTATGCGTATTTTGGGGAATTTGTAACTCCCGATCTTTATCCAAAGTTAGTATCATACTTAACCAAATTAATTTAGCATAGGAGTTAGCAAACAAAAACATTGTCTCCCAGATTGTCCTGATAAGCTGGGCCGTCTACCATGTTGCTGCTTGTTGGCATGAAATTCAAGAGATGGGAGTTAGCTGAGCATGGTGGTGCACGCCTGGAATCCCAGGACTTGGGAGGCTGAGACAGGAGGATCGCAAGCCTTGAAGCCAGCCTTAGCAACTTAGTGAGGCTCTGAGCAGCTTAATAACATAAAAAAATAAGGCTGTGGGTATAGCTCTGAGGTGGAATGCCCCTGGGTTCAATCTCCAGCACCACCAGAGAGAGAGAGAGAGAGAGAGAGAGAGAGAGAGAGAGGAGTTACCCAGAATGCTGAAGGATGGTTGTTAACAAAGGGAGGGGTTGGTCCTTACACTTGACTGTTTAAGGGGTCCCTTTGATACTGTGATAGCAGAAGTGTGCAGAGCACAGGAAAGAGTCTTGAGTTTCTCCTGGGGGCCGGCTCGCTTCCTCCTTCTGGAGGTTTATTCTGTACACGGAAGGGAAGTGGTGCTCGAGGCAGGGGGAGGAGTTGGGGAGAAGAGGACCCCTGAACAGAGGTGCCGTGGGAAGAGGCGTGTGCGGAGGGAGCTGGCATGGCGTCGTCTGGATTGCAGAGCACGCTCAGCGGTTGGAGGAGGCCACGCTGGGGAAAATGGTGGTTCCATTGTGGAATGTGTTGGGGAGCAGGTGGAGCAGGTTGCCGCTGGACCATCCATTGTTAAGCACGTGGGGGATAGGGCTTCTAGCTTTCCCTGTAGCTAGTACAACTGGGAACCGCAGGGCTCTCTGGCCTCTGGAGAGAATTGTCCTCTCCTGCAGTGGCCCCAGCCCTGGTGCAGGCTTTCCGCTGCACAAGCCGTGGGCTGCACCCCCATGACTTCTGCCTGGTGGGCTGGGGTGGGCCAGGAATTTGCACGTCTACAATCCCAGGTGCCGCAGGTATAGCTGGTTCAGGTGAGAGGCTGGGAGGCACCGACCAGCTCTCCGGCAGTCTTGCACACCAGGCAGGCTGTACACCAGGGTTCTGCGGGTACAGGTAGGTGCGGTGAGGCAGCGGGCACATTTGTGTGACACGCTTGGTGCCTGTGTAAGGCCACGCGGGTTTTGCATCACAAGGATTTCTGTCATGGATGCAGATCAGGAACAGTTCACCTTGTTGGTTCATCTGCAGGGAGCCAGAAGTTTCAGGGCCCTGGAGTCTCGTTCCACAGAATCCTCCTGGGCCAGTTCTTTGCCCAACTAAAAGGATCCTGTGTGCTTTGACCTAGAATATGTATTTGTTTATTTATTTGGTTTTTTTTTTTTTTTTTGTGGTACTGGGGATTGAACCCAGGGGCATTCTACCACCGAGCTATATACCCCCAGCGCTACTTTATTTTATTATTTTGAAATAGGATCTAAGTTACGGAGGGCCTCTCTAAGTTTCTGAGGCTGGCCTCAACCTGCCATCCTCCTGTCCCAGCCTCCCAACTACTGGGATTCCAGGCGTGTGCCACCACACCCAGCTAGAATATTTATTCGTGAGGCCTTGGCTTTATTTTGTGATATAGTTGAAATGGTTTCCACTATACACGGTCCTGCAGTGCTGGTATTTCTGTCTTCCTGTAGGGCCTTGTGAGGACCCACAGCCTCCCCCTGATGGATCGGAACACAGGAAACCGAAGCAGATGAAACTGCCGGGTCAGGCCCACGTTGATCTGCCTCTCTGGAAAGATGGCCAGAAAGAAAACATGGTGGAGGCCGAGGGCCGGGAGGAGGGGCTCCCCGCCAGCTCTGCCCTGGCCTCCCCTCGGGGGGTCCCTGCGAACAGCCCCTGGGGACCCCCCCAGAGGAAGAAAATGGAGTCGGCTCTGTACGGGTGCACGGCGCTGCTGGCTTCGGTGGCTTTGGGACTGGATGTCAGAGAGCTCGGCCGAGCACCGGCTGCTGAAGAACTGCCGCCCAGGGAGGAGAAGAAGAAGCGAGAGGGGGCCCTCCAGCATGCCGCCAGGTCCCGCACAGCTGCCAGTCGGCCCCCGAGGCTGCCACCCCCCTGCCTCCCGCCGCCAGGCGCCCCCAGCCTTGTCTCCGCGCGGTACTTGCTGAGGACGGATGGGGACCAGCCAGCCATGGGCAGCACACGTGTCCCTGGTAACCCCGAGACGCCCACTCCCGAGTTCTGTCCTGCTGTTCCAGGCGGTAGCCGTGAGCCCAGCCCCGTGCCAAGAGTCGAGACTGATCAGTGCGGGTTGCCCCCTTGCCCCCTGGAGCGGCCGTGCATCGTGCCTTCCTGTGCTGCTCCGAAAGGCAGAGCCTCGTATCACAGACGGACCGCGTCAGACGGGAACCCTCTGCAGACTCCAGGTGAGTGGGTCAGCCGGGGGACAGGTTGAGGCACCGCTGTGGAGGCGGGAACGGGGGATGGTCCGGCAGTACCATTTCACCTTCCCCTAGAGATGACACGTTATCGTTTATCACTGTTTACAGGGACCCTGGAATTTCATCCTTCGCTTTTATGCGATTTTAATTTAGCTGTAATTTGGAGTCTGGGGGACGGGTAATTAAATTCCGGAGACTTCCGTATATGATAGCTTAGGAAGGAGAAAGAGCATTGTGGGGACTGGCCGGCCCCGCTCCAGATCTGAACTATGAGTGAGTGGGAGTCCTGGACCTCAAACCCGTCTCCTGCCCTCCCGCAGCACCTGTCTCCTGCGTCACGTGGCTGCTCTATCTAGTTGCATTAGCATGAAGGCTCCTGGGCATCTCTGTGAGCTCGGCTTCCGTAACAGCCGCAGACTGGGGGCTTCAACAGCAGAACCTCACCGCCTCCCAAGGTCCCTGTCCTTGACTGGCAGACGCCGTCTTTTCCCTGTGTCCTGACTGTGTCCCTCTGCATATGTCTGTGTCTTTGTGCCTTGTTATAAGGACACTGGTCACATTGGATTTGGGCTCAACGTTGTGACCTTCTTTTAACTTAATCACCTCTGTAAACTCTGTAAAGACCCCCCCGCATCTCCAAATAGACACTTTGTGAGGTCCTGGGCTTCAGCGTCTGAGTTTTAGGGGGACACTGTTCAACCCATGTCAGCGTCCACCACATTGATCCATGTGGTGTATGTCTGGGTATGGAAGCCACGAAAGAAAAGCAAGTCGAATTTTCTAGTCCATTAAGCAAAGTGCAAAGCAACCTCCATTGTCCCGGCAGCACTGCGTAGATGCGGCCGCCCCCGGCAGAGATGGTCCCTCTTATCTGCAAGGCGACTCTGTTACAGACATGATACCCGTGCAGGAGCGAGGAAGTAGAACTCAGGGAGCTGGGGGCTTACCCAGGGTCACACAGCCATCAGGGACTCGGTCCTGGGATCTCCCTGCTGCGTTCGGCTGCCGTGCCTCCTAGCCACAGCCTTCCGTTTCTGAAACTTGAGTGTTCACACGATTGCATGATGCTCATATGTGCAGAGTCACGACCAGCTTGGAGATTTCTGGGGTTCGGTGGTGCTTTGGTAGTGACTTTTGAGGCGACGCTGGTTACTGGGGAAGAACAGGTGATTTGGAGCACAGAACCAGGGATCAAGATAGCTATACATCGGGTACACGCAACATCTGCCTTTGAACGCCTTCGAGGTCGTGGGTCACGGTTAAATCGGAAGCTGTCTGGGCTCAAGTTTGCTGTGTGACTTGGGCAAATCTCTAAACCATGTCTATCTGTTCCCTCATCTCTAACAGGGGATGGTAATATGTTTATCTAAAGCTATACTTATCTGATCTCCACTGCTACTGGGATTGTGATAAAAATCAGATGGCACACTGCATGTGTCTAAGGGATGACTATCATTTCTTTTGGATGTGAAGATAATTATAATAATCTCATACACCTCTTATGAGCATTAAGGGAAGTAAGGTTTATGAAAACTGCCTTTTAACATTGCAAAATCCTGTGATGGGATTTTTATAAAGCGTTTGTTAAAGTGGAAATGTCATTCCTGGTGAATTCATATCGTACCTCTCCTCTTTAAATACTAGATAATCATTGCCTTTAATACCCTTTTGTAAGTCAGTAGAATGTTGGTTATTTTTTTTTTATTGTACTGGGGATTGAACCCAGGGGCATTCTACCTCTGAGCTACACCCCCAGCCCTATTTTATTTTTTATTTTGAGACAGGGTCTCACTAGGTTGCTGAGGGTCTTGTTAGGTTTCCGAGGCTGGCCTCAAACTTTCAATCCTCCTGTCTCAGCCTCCCAAGTACTGGGATTATAGGCATGCACTGCATTGCAGAGGGAGAAATTATAGTACAATAATCCCATAAGAATCCATCCTTTTTCTCTCACTAGAAGCCAATAATTTTCTTGTTAAAGTGGTAACAAGTCAGTTTTTCCATTCAAACGAGAAAAAACCCCAACTCTTCCCTAGTCTCATCAGTTTTTTTCGAATCCTAACCTAAAGTGAATCCTAATCTAAAAGGGAGGTCAGTCGGGCATGGGGGTGCACGCCTGTGATCCCAGTACTTGGGAGGCTGAGTCAGGAAGATCGCAGGTTCAAGGACAGCCTCAGCAACGTAGCAAGACTCTCAGCAACCTAGAGAGACCCTGTTTTAAAACAAAACAAAACAAATAGGGCTGGGGTGTAGCTCAGAGGTAGAATGCCCCTGGGTTCAATTCCCAGTACCACAAAAATAAATAAATAAATAAAAAATAAAAACACATACATAAATAAATAAAAATAAAATAAAGTGAAGTCCAATACTGTTAACCATCGTTATCCAAGTCTTGGCATCTGTTCCAGTGGAACCCATTTTAAAACCCACTGTGTGTATAAAACCCTTACTTTCAACAGTCTTTGGCCTAAGCATGGTGAAGGGTTTTTATCTCTGTTCACAGATGTCATGTCCATGGGTTGAAATACTCTTTCTAGCCTTGCAGTACTTTTCCACTAAGAAAGAATTATATCCTAAAGGTTGGGATGGGTCTGTCTTGGGTTGTTGTTGTTGTTGTTGTTGTTGTTGAACCCCATTTTAAGGGATCATCTAGGTGAATTGTCCCCATCCTTATTTGTCTTGAGAGTCACTGTCTTTCTAACTGCACCCCAGCAGGTGCCCCCGGAGCCGCTGACCCGCTGCTCCCAGCCACCCCTGGCCCTCACCGTCACCTGCCCAGCACGGTGTCTCCTGAGCCGCACCAAGGACTTACAACAGCGCCGCGGCCTCCGCCTCTCCCTGCCTCCGCCAGAAGCCGGCCAGAGGAGCCCAAGGCTGTCCCACGGAGGGCAGAGTCTCCGCCTGCGCCGGTCGCCGGTGGCATGGGCCACGCAGGACCAGGTGCTACCAGGTTCCTTGCTGCCCAGGAGAGAACCAGGTCCCACGCGCCTTCCCCGCTGGATGGCGACGTGGAAGGTCGGAGCAGGGACCGCGCGGCGCCTCTGCGCGCCGTGAAGAGCACAGCCCGCCGGCCGGCCGCCTACACCCTGGAGAAGGATTCCTGACCGAAAGTGCCTTCCCCGCTTTTTATGTGAACAAACAGAGACACCATATCTGCCTTTGAGGAGCGTCCTGCTGCAGTGTTTTCAAAAGCTGTGGCCCGGCGACTCAGTAACATGCTAACTCCAAAGAGGGCACACAAACTGCTGTGAGCCGTGTGTGTTGTGTCCCCCCGGCAGGAACTTGAAATGTGCACCAATGTCCCACTGCGCTGTGGGAATGACCGGAAGCGCCATCTTGATCCTTTGTTGTTATGAATCTCCTTGTTCAAGAGCTCACAAGGAGATTATAATGATGCTCATCCTCTTTACCTCCGTCCTTCTTCCCCTTTTTTTTTTCTTTTTCTTTCCTTTTCCTCTTTAATTTGTGAAACAGAAAGCCAAGAACTAGCTATTAGTTTCTTGGCAACAATAATGTGATATTAATAAGTAAACATATCTATTTATAAAAAAAATTGTTGATCGGAATAGATGCGGAGTCCTATTTAAACTACCTAATCTTTGCCGTGGCCTTATAACGTGTAGATATGTCCAACTTTCACCTAAATTATGGAGTGGTATTCCTCTCTGAGGGAATTTTGCTGAATGTACCATCAGAGGGTGAAAACAGGTTTTCAGAGCTCAGCCATGACTCAGGGCTAGGACCAGGTGCGCGTTCCCGAGTGAGGCTGAACTGTAGATTTTCTCACAGAAAAGGCCACTACCTTCATCGGTAGACATGTATTTGGTATCCAGGAGTGGAAAACTTCATTCTATTGTAGATTTTTTTAAAAAAATTAAGTTATACGCCAGGTGTGGTGGCGCATGCTTGTAATCCCAGTACTTGGGAGGCTGAGACCGGAGGATCTGTGTTTGTGGCTAGCCTCGGCTACTTATTGAGGCCCTCCACAACTTAGTGAGACCCTGTTTCAAAATAAAGAATAAAAAATAGGGCTGGGGGTGTAGCTCAGAGGTGGAATGCCCCTGGATTCAATCCCCAGTACCGAAAAAAAAAATTAAGTTACACATGCCCAACCATGTTCTCAGATACCTGTGATCAATATTCATGTCACATAATTTTATTTTTCTCGATGTGAGTATACAGTTGTCCCCAGTCCAATGCACTGAACACTGTCAACCCAAGAAGTGACAGTACTGTTAGAATTTAAGCATCTTGTCCTTATTCCACATTTCCAGTTTAATAGTGGGTAAAAGCTAAACATCTATCAAGATAAGCAGACATGATGGAGATGACAAATATAGATGATAGAAATGGGTTTGGAAATGTGTCTCTGAATAACACATCAGGATTTTAAGTGGTTTAAAATTAGGAAATCACTTTTATAGTCATACATATAGACTGCTGGGTTCGTGGGACAGGATGGGGTTCTGTAGGAGCTGGATGAATTTCTCTGGGCTTTGTAGCTACTGTGCTTCCGTCTTGTTCCACATTCTTATACCTGTCATCCAGAACAACTGACCACACAACTTAGAGGAAGGAAATTGATTTAATTGCTAATTGCTATGGGTTGTTTTTTTTTTTTAGAGATTTTTAGGTTCAGTCTATGTGAGGCCCGGTCTGCGGAGCTCAGGGCATGGCGGTGGGAAGCAGAGAGAGGGAGAGAGCAAGACTCTGCTCTCACATCATGGAGACCGGGAGCCAGAGAGCCAGCAAGCAAGGGGATTCAAAGACAAAAGCACAGTCCCTAAGACCACATCCCCAGGGACCCACCTTCTCCAGCCACACCCCACCTGCCTAGGTCACCACCCAGTGAATCCATTACAGTGAATTTACCCACTGATGAGATTACAACCCTCCTGATTTAACTATATCAACTCTGAACATTAAAACATGAGCTCTCCAGGGGACATTCTACATCTAACCATAACACCATCTATTACTAGAATATGGTTATTTGGAAGAGAGACAATATGTATTTAAATCATTCTATATGATGAATTACAAACACTGCTTGATAGCTCATTTGTAATTGTACTCTGGTTAAAGTTTCCTGAATAACTGAAATGCTGGAAATTGAAAATAAGTTACAGCGGGTGTGATAGCATTTGAGCCAACCGGCCGGTTTGTCCCGGCACATGAGGGACTGAGCCTGTGAGGGTTGCATTACACAGCAGTTTACTCCGAGGAAAACCACCTTGTGTTTTGGATTCCTGGGGCCATACCTGAGGTACTTACCAGGTTTTGTCATATTAGTGTCTATTCTATCCTTCGGCCGCACTTTTGAGTTGTGATTCAATTATATAATAGTGATTTGGTTTTCCTCAAAATTGTGTCACGTTTGACAGTCTGGCTGGCTGATTCGTATTTATTCATTCAGGGGCACGGAGCTTCCAGCTAACAGTAAAGGAAGCATGTCTCCAAGTGATGAGTCCACCAAAGTGTAGACGCTGTCCTTAAACTGGCTTCTATGGAAACACCTCGCGGGTGGTAGGTGTGCGTGCGAGGGCTGTGTGTGAGAGATGTGGGACTGAGTGCACAGCATGGCTGTCTATCACCTTGTCTCTACTCTGTCCCAGTTGCCCTAAAGCTTTGTTTTACTCTGCCCCGTTTGTCCTGAAGCTTTGTTTTACTCAACTCTACATCCTAGTGAATTTAGAAATGAAGCTGTGTTCAAGTGATAATTGCGATAGAAGGGTCCAGGCTCACGTGTGTTGGCAGATTGTTGTTCTTTGCTGATCTCTCCTGTACATTTGTGATTTTCTCCATGTGTTCGAAGGCCTCGCAGAATCTGGTTATTTGTTTCCATATAGACTTCCTAGCTCCCTGAGAGA
Source organism: Glis glis (assembly GCA_004027185.1). Classification (NCBI taxonomy): domain Eukaryota; kingdom Metazoa; phylum Chordata; class Mammalia; order Rodentia; family Gliridae; genus Glis; species Glis glis. Next base: position 133,201 of record PVJS01000156.1, on the reverse strand, counting down.
TAAATTAAGCCAATTTAGCCCACCATGCGGGGTGCTCCTGCTGCAGAGATTTAAGGCACGGGCCTGACACACTGTATTACGAAGCCTTGTGACTGAGAAGATGTTTACAGATGTTGTCTATTTTTTTAATAAACTTTTTTTATAGCTGGTCTGTGTGCTCAGTGGCTTTAACCTGGTCCTGATGATTGCGGTACCATGGTAGAATGGTTGATTTTGTGTTCAACAAGGAAATAGGTTAATAAAAACTATTAGCACTTATGAAGCTGGGCATGACCCTGCTAAATCCACTAAGCTGAAGGCCACTTGCTGACTTACGGGATTGAGGACTGCAGAAAGGTTACAGTGAAATATCTTCTTTAAAATGCTAAAAGGCTACGTGTCGTGGGAGACTTTGGCCACTCCAGACTTTTAGAAGACGCTTCCGCAGAGTGTAGTTAGTGCACGATCTACTTCTCAGCTGATGGATAGGGGTGTGAATAATGAGACATCTTAACTAGTAAACGACTAAAATCAGAAGAATGTCTAACTCCCAGTCATTCTTACTACGTGGTAAAAGCTTGAATGAATTAGCAAAGCAGCTCATAGACTTTCACACAGATCCGTAGCCTCTCGCCCTACTATCTAATGGGGAATTAAATTTTATTTATTTTTTTCTGGTACTGGGATTGAAACCAGGGTCATTCTACCTCCGAGCTATACCCCCAGCCTTTTTTATTTTTATTTTTTTTTAATTTTGAAACAGGGTCTCGCCAAGTTGCTGAGGGTCTCGCTATGTTGCCCAGACTGTCCTTGAACCTGCAATCTTCCTGTCTCAGCCTCCCAAGTACTGGCATTACAGGCGTGTGCCACCACACCTGGCTACCCTATGAACTGTGGCAAGGACCCCAGTGGCACGTCTTCATCAGTACTATGGATGGGGAGAAATCAAAGCACGTTCTAAGGTATCTGCTCCAACATGCGATAACTTAGTCCATTAAGTAATGTTTTCCCCGGGAAATGCACATCAAATTTTGCTACAAAAATCCGAAGGAGAATATATTATTTCTTTGAAAAAGAGATGCTATGACAAGACCAACACGCGAGCTCGATGTCCCTCCCCAGAACTGACAGGAAACAGAGGAGGGCTTTTTCCTGTTGCTTCATAGGTGTGGAGCTTTTAAAAAGCCAAGTCCTTTTGCTAAACAGACACTTCTAGAGCCGTAAACGCGATTCGAGTCCTCCAATCCGGGAGTAGTTGCGGAGGGGTGGAATGGGTTCTGCCAGGCTTTCTGCTTCCTGAGCAGGAGGTGGCGCTGTCGCCCACAAGATTTCACAAACCAAGAGCCCCGTACAGCTGGGGTGGAGAATCACAGCCACACTTACACCCTTAGAAGAAAGAGGCACAAAGATGGATGCGATTTGGGAAGGTGTGGGAAACAGGAGGGGGGCAGAGGAAGGTGATTTTGCAGTAATGGTCACACAGGAGCCGCACGGAGCTCTTCATGCACGCTAGGTCTTTTCTAAGTGTCTGCTCCAAATAGACAATGAAGGGTTTGAACGCGGCAACTAGACAGGTCTCCGGGATGTCTGTATCCAGACTGGGCGGAAGTGAACTGGAATGTCTCAGGCTGGAGGTGTCCCTGTGCTCAGACGCGGGCTGAAAGCGGATGTCCCTGCCGTCCTCGACAGCCCCCCGGAAAAATATCTGCAGAGGAGATGTGCTCCAAAGCCACTTGCCACAAACAGACCACGTTCTGGGGCCTGTTCTGTGCATCGGACGCACATAGCACACACTCACTTAAATATGCACTCTTATGTACATGCCGAACACATAGTCATGATGCACACTTATACCCACAGCACACAGTTGTACATGCAGCACACAACACACGCAGAACTCATCCACGATGCACCCTCTACACACGGAAACAAACAACCCATGAGCTCACACATACAATATATGTGTGCTCACTCACACACACACACACGTAAGCACATGACGCACATTTATTTATTTTTGTTATTTTATTTGTGCTGTTGGGGATTGAACCCAGGGGCATTCTACCTCCAAGCTACACCCGCAGTCCTATTTTGTTTTTATTTTGAAACAGGGTCTTGCTAAGGCGCACATACAGGGATACTTATCCTGTGCTTGGGAGAGACAATGACAGAAACAAAAGCAGACAGAGAATCAGAAAAACCAACATTGCTTGGGAAGGAGGCTCCTGTCCTCAGAAGGAAGCATTTCCATGCATGCTAGACAAATGTGCAGTTTTTCTTTTTGCATGTCCAGCCAGTTACCAAAAACTCATTTAAGTCAAGTGTTCAGTAGTGAGCCACTTCAAATTACTCTCTCCACTAACAAATATGCTCAGAATACCTAGTCCACTGGCAGCAGCAGGAGTTTTAAGGGGAGTCTAGTTACTTAAAGGATAATATGTAGCAAGACTAATGCTACAGATCCTGAAGATTAGACATAAGATACTCAACCATATTCTGTGCGGATATTTCAGATATTTAGACAGGTTTCTGTAAAGTAGCCATGGTTACAAAATATCTCTCTTGTATAAGATGCTTCTAAGTCTCTACCAAAACAAAAGAAATGGAGATGGTAGCAGTTCTTGGGGTAACAGTAGTTGGGCCACTGGAGTTGTGATTTATGAATTCTGACTGCTTTAGGGTTGAATTTCAACAGAACTTTCAGGCTTTAGTCTTAAGTGATACTTAAGTAAATAAATACATTTCTTTGGTGGTGTAAAATTTAATTCAAATAAAAATGGCAGTGTAAGGCAGACTCAAGGAGAATGAAGTTTATTTTTCTTTAGGGTTTTCAGACACTGAATAAAATTAAGAAATTTAACAGTTCATTTGTGATTTTTTATTAGCTAATTTGTAAATGAATAGTAAAATGTGTTTCTTTTTTTACTAAACATTTTTTTGGGGGTACTGGGGATTGAACCCAGGGGCATTTTACCTCTGAGCTTGGACCCCAAGCCTTATATTTTTGTTGTTGTTGTTATTTGTTATTTTGAAACAAGATCTCAAAATTGCTGAGGGTCTCTAAGTTGCAGAGGGCCTCGCTAAGTGACTGAGGCTGGCCTTTAATCTCTGATCCTCGTGTCTCAGCCTCCCAAGTAGTAGAATTACAGGCATGTGCCCCCACACCTGGCTTCTTTTTTACTTAAAAGAATTGAGTTTGATGGGTTTTCATCCCTAGAAGCACTAACTGTTTTTAAAAATTTGGAACACAGAAGATCTTCGTTCCTCCGAGGGGTGCTCCGGCTTCCCATCACAGGTCTCTGTGAGATTTGTCCTGTTACAGCGTCCACCCCCTGTCTCTGGGGCTTCCTGTCTTCAACCAGGTCCTCCTTTCCATATTGGTCTTTTCCTGTCTGTGGAGTGAGTCTGTGAGGGTCAACCTGCCTGGGCTGGGGAGTGTGTGAGATTGCCACAATCCTTCAACTTGTGAAATCACGTATCTGTGAAGCTCAATAAAGCAGAGTGGGATAAAGTAAGGTGTGTGTGTGGTGTGGTGTGGGGTGTGTGTGTGTGTGTGTGTGTGTGTGTGTGTGTGTTCTGTTTCTGTGGAAAACCCTCACTAACTGAGGGTCTTTTTCTTTTGTTGCAGTACTAGGGATTGAACACAGAGGCATCTACCTCTGAGCTACTCCAATCCTATTTTATTTTTTATTTTGAAACAGGGAGGGTCTCACTAAGTTGCTGAGGATCTCACTAAGCTGCTGAGGCTGGCCTGGAACTTGAACCTGCGATCCTCCTGTCTCAGCCTCCCAAGTACTGGGATCACAGGTGTGCATCACCACGCCCCACTCAGGGTCCTTTTCTGCTATTAAAATAACAACTAAGAAATGTTTGAGTCTCATTGCTTCTTAGAAAATCCAAAAAACAGAACAAAACAAAAACAGAAGCAAATGCATCACTTTCCTTGACCAGCTGCCCATGATGGTTACCACCTGCTCTTCCTACCTCCCTCCATCACAGGCCGCGGACATCTGCCCCGGCCCTGCTCCCCTAATGGCGGAGTTGGGGCCCCTTACAGAGCCAGCCCCCTTCCCCTGGCAACTCCAGCCCGCAGGGAGCCAGGGCCTTGTTAATGGCCAAGGTCCATGGTGTCCCCCTTTCCACCGCCAGGCCAGAACCTGCAGAGAGCCACTGCCCGCGTCGTACCTGCCCCCTGCAGGAGCTGGAGCGGGCCAGGTGTGGCAGATCCAACGCGCTGGCCAATGCTCACCGCCAGCCTGGGGTGGATGAAGAGGGAGGACCCCAGCTTCCTTCCGACTTCTCGATCTTGCGTGAGTCCCTCTCATTGGTAAAACCATATTTGAAACTCTGCTGATAAGAAGGCGGGGTGGGGAGCAGTCCCCAGGCGTCCAGGTCCGGCTGAGCTGGGGGACAGAAGGACGGGGGCAGGGCTGGCTGGCGACAGTGGCATCCGGGACTAGGTGTTTTGTTTACTCTCTCAGCAACAGTGTTTTCTGCTCTTTCCATCCCTTCCTTTCAGGCATGGGAGTTTTCCACGCTTCCATTAATTCTCTTTACTATTCGAGTGCGTGGAGTCGAACAGCTCAAACCAATTACCTGGATAAAAGAACACAACTAGGAAAGTTCTCTAGGGATGACTCGCGCGCAGCTGAGTTCGGTCCTTGCCCAGCAGAGTCCTTTTGAAATGGTTCAAATCGCGTGGACGAAGGCCGTGGACAATAGGGAAAATTTTGGACACTCGCTCTGTGGAAATCTGACTTAAACACCTGTCTGCAGGTGAGTGGGTCTCCCCTACCCAGCCTGGTCTCCCTCTCCCTGGGAAGCAGGAGTTGTCCTGACAAGATAGGGGAAACAGTTTTAGTTGTGAGTTTCTGAACTGGAGAAGAGAAGAGAAACTTGAATGTGATTCTTTTCATTTCCTCTATAGTGCAGCTTAAAAAGAATCTTTTCTGTAGAACAGGACGCTGAACCAGTGCTTCAGGCTACAGGGGCTGCAGCAAGCTCAATTCACGATTTCTGCCCTGAAAGCCGGGGTGTATGGTGGGCAGCTCCTGAGATGGATCCCACCTACTAGTACCTGTGTCCCTCTTCTCCAATGTGGGCTGACCCTTCCGTGGTGGCTTGCTCCTCCTATGCAGGGTAAATGTCTTGGGTATTATTTGCTGGGTCTCTCTTGCCCCATCGTGCTGACGGAAGCCAGGTGCAGTGCTGTGGGTGGCCCTGAGGTCAGGTGAAGGGGACAAGGGTCCGAGGGAAGCCAGCAAGGACAGTGTTGATAAACACAACCACCTCCAATACGCTGAGCGGAAGAAAAGTCAATCCCCAAAGGTAACACACAGCCTGCCTCCATTTCTATTACATTCTTGAAATGACAAGTTATAGATATTGGATGGTTTTACTCCTTTTTTTGTTTGTTAACATGAGAATTTCATTAATAGATTTTTAAATATTATACCATGTTTAGCCGGGTATGGTGGCACACACTTGTAATCCCAGTACTGGGGAGGCTGAGACAGGAGGATCACAGGTTCGTGGCCAGCCTCAACAACTAAGGCAGGTCCTCAGCAACTTAGTGAGACCCTGTTTCAAAAAAAAAAACTAATAATATAGGGTTGGGGGTGTAGCTCAGAGGTAGAATGCCCCTGGGTTCAATCCACGGTACCCCCCAAAAAAGTTATCCCATGACTGCAATCCTAGAATAAACCTATTTGATCATGATATATTATTCTTTGTATATATCACTAGTTTCTAATTTATATAGAATTTTTGTGATATGGCTAATAGGGTGGTTGGCATGTAATTTTATTTCTGAGTCCATGTTGGGTTTTGTTTTGTTTTTGTGGTACTGGAGATTGAACCCAGGGGTATTCTACCTCTGAGCTACACCCCCAACCCTATTTTTTATTCTTTATTCTGAAACACGGTCTCACTAAGTTGCTGAGGGCCTGCTTTAGTTGTTGAAGCTGGCCGCGAACCTGCGATCCTCCTCTCTCAGCCTCCCAAGTACTGGGATTACAAGCGTGCACCACCACACCCGGCTGGGTGTTTTAAATTCCAATTTGTATTGTTTTCTTAGCAGAACTATGGCTATCAAACAAGCTAGTTCAGCGCTGTCATAGGGTAGAAACCAATAGTCCCGATGTCTTACATCACCAATAAATGAAGTGTGACTCCTGTACATGAAGAAATAGGCACATTCATGTATCCCCAGATGTCTCTTTTTATCTTTTAAATCATCATTTATAGGCAGGTTCTATGGCATAACTTCCCTCTTATATTAGAAAATAACCCCATTGTAGAAGTGTCATTTTATGCTAATAATTTTTGTGTGTGTGTGGTACTGGGGATTGAACCCAGAGGCTTTCTACCTCCAAGCTACACCCCCAGCCCTATTTTTTTGTTCTTTATTTTGAAACAGGGTCTCACTAAGTTGCGGAGGGTCTCACTAAGTAGCTGAGGCTGGCCGCGAACCTGGATCCTTCTGTGTCAGCCTCCTAAGTACTGGGATTACAAGCGTGTGCCACCATGCCTGGCTTAATAATAATTTTAATTGATTTTTATCACTGTGGTATTAAAGGCACCATCTCAGTCAATGTAAGAAGCTGAACATGAAAGTAAGCAGGATTTTGGCGTCCAAACCTCCTGCTTCCACAGACAACAGTGATCAAAGACATCTGTCAAAATAAAATGCCAAACGCCTGACTTTGTCTTAAGTTTGACATTTTAATGTTAAAAACTATTTATCCAGAGGCTGAAAATTCCCTAACACCCACAAATGTTGTCATAAAATGACATCACTGAGCCAGGCATAGTGGTGCACGGCTGTAATCCCCGTACTTGGGAGACTGAGACAGGAGGATCGCAGGTTGGAGGCCAGCCTCAGCAACCTCATGAAGCCCTCCACAACTTAGTGAGACCCTGTTTCCAAATAAAAAATAAAACAAAATAGGGCTGTGGGTGTAGCTCAGAGGGAGAATGTCAGAAAGCCTGACTCTGTCTTAAGTTTGACATTTTAATGCTAAAACCACTATTTATCGTGAGGCTTAAGATTCCCTAACACCCACAAATGTTATCATAAAATGACATCGCTGGAGCTGAAGAGAAAGAAGACAGATGAGGTGGAAGGAAGCCAGGAGAGGAAGATTCCGGCCAAGGACGATGCTAAGAAGGAACTTGGAAGGTGGTCAGAGAGCATAGGATGAGGGGGGGAGGAAATAGGGACAGGGACAGGGACAGGAGGCACTGCTACTAGTCTGCTGGCAAATGTTCTAGCTTTGACATTGTGCTTTGTAGATCAGGCCTCTCTACAGAATTTCACTGTCTAGTAATATTTGGGGGCGAGGATTTTCTCATGGAAAGTACTATGTCCAAATGCCAATTTTAGCCGAGTCCAGGTACGATGGTATGTCACTGTTTCAAGCCTCCGTCCTCCCTTTCTTGAATGGTGTAATTATAGCTTGCTTCCTTTGCCACAAGCAGAGGACGGCCAGGGTCCAGAGCGTGCCAGCGTCTGTTTCCTGGCACTCTGTGCCCAGGCACCCGTGAGTGTCAGCTGTCTGCCAGGTTCCTGCTGGCTCCTCGCGGAACCATGGGCCCCTGTGTGTCCCTGCCAACCACCATCTCTCCAGGTCATCTGCAAAACCTTTTATTAGATAGTTTAAAATGGCCTGAAATCCGCCATCCACAGTTTTCTCAGATAAGTGGAGCATTTATAATTGCTAAGACGTCCTTAGTTGCAAATCCCTGGGGTTTGAAAAAGAAAATAAGTGTAGCAAATGGCCATGATTCAGCCTACTTTTCAAGACAGTAGGATCTAAACCCCACCAGAAGAGACAGAACTAAACAATTTTACTTATCAGTCTGAATTCATTTTCTTATTCAAAAGAAATCCTTTGCCTGGCCTGGTGGCACACGCCTATAGTCCCAGTACTTGGGAGGCTGACACCAGAGAATTGCAGGTTCAAGGCCAGCCTCAGCAACGTAGTGAGACCCTGTTTCAAAATAAAAAAATAAAAAGGGCTGGGGGTGTATCTCAGAGGTAGAATGCCCCTGAGTTCAGCCCCCAGTACCAAAAAGAAAAAAGAAGAAGGAATCCTCTAAGTTCCAATTATCTAGCCCACTTAATACCCAGACTCGAGCCAGCAGTGAACTCCACACAGCGATCCAGGCTGGAGGCACTCATTATTATAATTGCCTTCGAAACCAGAAAACATGCCCTCACTGTCTTTTAATTCACACTCAAAAAAAAATCAAAATTATAAAATAGAAATCAAGTGGGTGGCTCTTTGCCTCACAAAAACACTGAGCCTCAGAGTCATTTCAGATAATGAAATTCACCTTTTTTGCTCCAGATTAAAGATGTTCGCGCTTCGACAGGAAGATACAAGGTCACGCAGCTCAGGGACCTGGAGTCGGAGAAGCGACTGCTGGGAGCAGGAACTGTTAACCGATGTGAGGACGGGGCGGGCCCCAAGTCGATGGCTGTATATACCGTGACAAGGTGGTAATAATACTGTGAACCATAATACAATGAACCTACCTAAAGTAGAATTTGAGCCTGTGTCTCTGTGGTTTAAACAAGCCACTGTCTCCCCAGGTTACAAGCTTTGACTGAGGCTCCCTCCTGTGGGCGCCCTCATTTTCACACGGGCGTTTGGAGCTGTGCTTTCTAGAGCTTTCTAGAAAGCTCTAGATCTGATCTTTGGCTCCTATAGTGTGGTTCTGTGGCTCTGGCCATGTGCTGGCTCTCGTCCCTCCTGAACTGCCTCTCCTGCCTGCTTCCATCCCTGCCTCTGTTTCCCCACCCCGCCATCATTGCTTCTGGCCTCTTCCTTGGGAGCCTCTGCAGGGGAGGCTGAGCCCCACAGGTAGAGAACGCAGTTCTGAGACCAGCCTGCTAGTCACTCCAGGGAATGGTCTCTGCGTCGGCAAAGACTAGAGTCTGAATCCCAACCCCGTCTCTTGCTAGCTTATCTTGGGTAATGTTTAAATTTTTCAAAGCTTAGACTTCCCAATGTGTGAAATGAGTATGATCATAATAAAAACGCATTTGAAGTATTCACCAGGGCCTGGCACTTAGCGAAGATAAATTATTGAAAACATTTAGTTGCAAGTTATTTCATATGCACAGAAATTTCTAGGGAAAGATCTACTCATTAAAGCCAAGTTCCATGCACCAGGAACTGATTCGACATCATTCCCCTGGAAAGTAAGGGTGCTTAGCAACTCCGGTGTCCTGCATGCCCACTGCTCAGCCCGGGGCCGGACACCCAGCGGTGCCTCTGGGACGGAGCCTGCCTTCCTCTGTCTCTCCCTCCACAAACCCGCCATCCGTCTCTATCTCGCACACGCAGGCAGGGCTCAGCTGCCGTCCTTCGATCTTCCATGTTGTATCATCCCTAAAAAAGGGAGGCAGTGAACAACCATGTCCCTGAATGCCTCCGTCTGTTCTCCCAAACTGAGCCAAGTTAAGGGAAGAGTGAGCAAGCCTGGGCTGGAAAGTCCAGATACCTGTTATCTTGAAGGTCCTGGCCTTCCCCTGATGCACCCTGGGAGCCAGGGCAGGCTAGCGTTCTCTGCGGAAAGCGGCTTTCTTGCACACACACCGGGACTGTTGCTCCTTGGGATGCTGGTCACACAAGCGAGATGAGCCCGCTGGTGCCGATGACGTCACTGCCTCTGCAGCCTGACATCTCGAACCCCGCTATGAGTGCGGGCACAGAACTGACGGCACTGTGGAAAGGACACCTGTCACCCTTCCAGCTGTCCGCCATGGGACACAACTCCAGGAGGAAGAGGAGGCACTGCTTGACAAAACACGGTGAGGGACAGAGGTGCAATCCGTCAACGTCGCCATTGGACTCTCCTTGGAGCAGTCAGTGACTTCGTGCGCGCTTTCCCCGATAAGTCGTATTTCCTGTGCCACGTGGTCTCCGGCACTTTCTTTGGCTTGTTGCAACCTACCTCACTGCCCTGGCACAACGGGGCTGTAGACAGGACACAGGTCTTCTTCAGTACCCTCGGGAGCTCAGTGCGCACCCAGCACAGCTTCCTCCAACCACTCCTCCTGGGTCAGGGACGAGAAGGGATCAAGCCTCGTGGATTTCCAGCACCTCTGGATCTGTGGGTTTTCTGTGTCCTTGGGGTGGGAAGGGGGATCCATTTTAAGTACAGTCCATTTCACGATAGTTAGCATTTCTGTTTTAGACACCTGTATTCTACCTACGGCAGGACCCATATTCTACCTACGGCAGGACCTGCACATGTCAGGAGGCAGGGGGATGTCCCTGCCGGAGCTCGAGTAATGCCCTCTTTCTGACCTGACAGCGGACAGGCTTCCTGAGCGACCCACCCAGCCCAAATATCCCTGGAAAGAGACCACTGCATCTTCTGACAGTGTCTATAGAGGACCCACCCGTGACCCCGAGAATGCGCAGTGGCCCAGGGGCGGAGGAAGCCAGCATCGGTTCTCCCCAGGGGCGTGTGCAGGGGGCGCGTGGCGAGGCACGGTTTGCTTTCTGTATGTTTCTACTTCTCGACTTTCCTGCTCTGTCTCGGCCAGCCCGTGAACATGTCACACTGCCCGAGTCTCTTTGTTCCCAGAAGAGAGTGGCTAACGAATGAGTCTAACTCAGTTATTTAGGGATTGAGAGGAAAGTTTGAATTACAATTATTAGAGAAACTGCATTTAACCCAAAGGGTAGATTCATCAAAGTGGCATTTTTGGCAAAAGAGAAGGTGTGTAGCTGCCCTGCCAGGGGGCCTGGCTTTCCACTCACACAGTTACCCACGCCTGGTCCCCATGGGTACAGACTGGGGACAAGGGCCTCCCCAGCCCTCTTCCTCGCCTCCCCTTCAGTGGAAAGCCGCAGAACCTTGGCTCTCAGCTGACGCGGCCTCTGGAGCTCGCTGTTGGCTGTCACTGTTGGGCTCTTCTTGGCTTCCGTCGCCCTGCGAGGCTTCCTGCAGCAGTGGACGCTATCTGGGAGGAAAGGGCCTTTGGCCTCAGAGGCGGAGGGAGAAGCCTCTTTGTGTCAGGCTCCTGCTCTTGCCTGCTCTGCACGCAGCATAGAAAGCTGGCGCTGGAGGCGGGCGCTGGGCTCCTCTCCCTCCACGCTGTCTCAGCTCTGCAGAGCTTTCAGCCTCCTGTCTTCTTGACTCCTGAACTTCTGTGCAGTTCTCCTGTGCAAGGCCCCTCCTGCCTCTGGCATCTCCCAGGGCTCTGCTCTGTGGGACACTGCTGCTTCCTGTTCCCCATATTAATGTGTGTGTGTGTGTGTGTGTGTGTGTACATGTGTATGCCTGGGTCCCTAACTAACAGTTGTGTGCGTGTGTGTGTGTGTGTGTGTGGTACTGGGGGATTGAACCCAGAGGCATTTTACCTAATGTATGTGTGTGTGTGTGTGTGTCTGTACACGCACATGCCTGGGTCCCTAACTAACACTTTTGTGTGTGTGTGTGTGTGTGTGCACACGTGCCTGGGTCCCTAACACTTGTGTGTGTGTGTGTGTGTGTGTGTGTGTGTGTGTGTGTGTATGGTACTGGGGGATTGAACCCAGAGGCATTCTACCTCCAAGCTACACCCCCAGCCCTATTTTATTTTTATTTCAAAACAGGGTCTCGCTAGGTTGATGAGAGTCTCACTACTTGCTGAGGCTGTCCTCGAGCCTGCGATCCTCCTGTCTCAGCCTCCCAGGTACTGGGATGACAGACGTGCACCACCATGCCCGGTTGCAAATGACTTCTAAGCATTGTTCACCTCTAGGGCATAAGATGAGTTTAATGATGGGGATGGGAGTGGGGACAGTGGAAAGTGAGTCACGCCTTAAAAAGAAAAATCCTGTGCTTTTGTTTATAAACTGCTTCCTTTTGTGGTAATTTCCTACTGAGCTTGGTATTAGCAGCTGAAATCTTCTTAGAATTAAACGATCAGATCCGGAGATGTCCATTAACCTTGTCAGTCGGAGGTAATTATTTCACCAGAGATGTGAGACAAGCTGAAAAAATAATGCTTTTTTTTTGATATGGAAAAAAAAGTATGGCTAGAAATGTTGGCTGGCAATTTCATCTGCTCTCGCAGAATTTGCTGGTGATGGTTCTGGTGAGAGGGCGCGGTGGTGGCAAGTCACATCTGACAGCTGCTTCTCTGGTGTTTGCCTGAGCTGGCTCATTCCTGTCTGATGGCCTAAAAGCCAGGTATTTAATAGCAGGTTTAGGGGAAACCGAGGCAGATAAAACCTTTGTCTCCCTGTGTGTTCAGGTCACGCAGACCCTACCACAGGGAGATTTCAGCATTACCATCAGACAGAGGCTGGTCCCCCCACAAAGGGCAAAAGAGGGGACTCTTCCCCCTTGGAGGAGGAGTTCACAAACCAAAGCAACAGTAAAAACAGGAGGAGATGGAAGAAAGAAAAACAAGAGGATAGGAGAAAAGCAAGGGCCCCAAGCCCCAAACTAGGCGGCCACAGCTTACAACTTCAGGCAGAAGGGCTAGCTCCACGTGGGTGTCCACCATCCTCCCTACAGCCCAGACACCATAACACAGTCCCGGCTCCTGAGCAGGCTGGACCACGGCTGGCCAGGGCCACGCTTGGCTGGTCACCAAAGCCACAGTGCTCTGCTGGTACGTGGAGGCCTATGACTGTCACAGCCCCACCTGGGCTGTTGGAGAAGTGGTGACACACAGGGAGCCCGAGCCCTGCGTCAAACCAAGAACCCCACCCAGGGAATACTAGACACCTGATAAAAAGAACAAGCGGCCCCCACGTCCTGACCTGCAAGGGTGTTCCAATGCTGTTAAGAGGGTCGCCATGTTTGAAGCAGACCCTGTTATTAAAATTCACAACAGTCATGTGTTATTCAACTATTTTTTAATTGTTGCATTGTAATCATACATCTTGATGCAGTTCAGGGCTATAGAGGCAGACATGCACACAGTACTCGGTGAGCCTCCCCCAGTTCCCACCCCACTCCCTCTCCCTCCCCACCTTATTCAACTCTTCAAAGATATACACAGAGCTGGAATTCTCCAAAGTTACAGAAAGAAAAAAAAAGAGCCAGGTATGCACCTGACCACGGGATGCTTCTGGGTGAATTCTGTAGAACTGGGCACTACCTTGTAAATTCCACTGATGCAGAATAGCTTGTACCCTCTGCAGCTAACAGAGCCTGCCCGACACATGCCCACCCTTGCACTCTGCAGACGCTCGTGCCCAGGAAAACTAAGTGCCCGTGCAGAATTTACATGATCCAGTGGGGACAACTGTTCCTTTAAGAGTGTGCACCATGGATAGAAAAGCACACAGTACGAATGGGGACACAAGCGTGGAGGAAAATTTGAATAGCCTTTGGGCATCTGTCCTTGTGTAGGAGCCGTCATCAGAGAGCAGAGACAGCCTGGTGCTCCCCAGAGACCCCGCACGGCAGCCCTCCATACCTTGGCGACTTTGCCAGCCCAGCCTACAGCTCCAAGGCTCGGAAAGTTAATTTTGCCATTTGTGGTTTAGAGGCAGATACTTAATAACCAAGTCCACAGCACTGATATTGAAAAACTGAGCACCGATTTATTAATTCATTTGGGAAATTACACTAAGGAAGCTGAAGACTGTGTGGCCAGGGCGGGGGGTTGGACTGCTGAGGGGTTCCCGGGGGCCTGCTTGGCAGGAGGAGGCTGGCAAGGGCGTAGCGTCGGGACAGTGGGGACCAGCAAGCGGGATGCAGCAGCGCCCAGCTGCGATGTCAGGTCTCCCCAGGGGGTCACAGTGGCCACTGGACAGGGCTTCATGAGCGGGGGACCATGCTGAGCTGAACTAAGAAGTCTGTCCTGCTTGTTACAGAGGAGGAAAGGAGGACCACTGGGTTACTGGCCCGGGGATACAGCAGTTGGTAGAAAAGAGACAATTTTGTTTTTGTTTGTTTTAGCTATCGTTTTTTAATTTAAATGTTCTTTTAACAATTTAATTGACAAACAAAAGTTGTATAGATTTAACATATATGTGTTTTGAAATACGTATATTTTGTGGCATGGCAAAATCGAACTAATTAAGCTGGGTGTGATGGCACAGTACTGTAATCCTACTTAGGAGGCTGAGACAGGAGGATCGCAGGTGCAAGGCCAGCCTCAGCAATGTAGCTAGGCAACCTAGCAAGACCCTGTTTTAAAACACAAAAATAAAATAAAAAGAGCTGGGGGTGTAGCTCGAAGGTAGAATGCCCCTAGGTTCAATCCCCAGTACCACCATCACCAAATAAAAATGCACACAGAGCTTCAGGAACAAGAAGGGAAGCAGCCCGTAGCCCGTGCGAGGAATTCTTCCCACGAAAGACTGGAGTTTAAGGCATGCTGCAGGCGGTGGAGGAGTGAGAGGCGAGGTGAGTCTATGACTTCTGGAAGTTTTATTGTGCAGGGGGAAGGTACGCCATCTTGCATGGGTGCTGAAATTGAATATCCTCAAGAGATGGAAACTGTGAAGAAATAGATACAGGAAAGAGAGGGTTAACTGGTAGAATAGGGTCCTGGATGAATCCAGGGTCCCCGGGGCGGGGGGACTGACAAAGAGGGGCGACCTCCTCTGATAGGTAGTGAACACAAGACAGGCAGGGTGGGTCGAGAGCAGGTTTTGAGGGGTACCGGGTAAAACGTTTGTCCAGTAAACTCAGGCAAGAAACCGTCCGAGGAGGGATGATGGGTCTCTGAAGATTGATATGATTATTACCACAAGGGCATCTAGAGGTGTGGAAGTTGGGAGCTCTAGCCGCCTTACTCGTGAGTCACAGGACATTCAAGTTCATCAGCGAATCATCCAATGGCCTCTGTGTTTTAGGCAGGATGCTAAGCCCCGAGCACGCAAAGATGTATAAGATGCTGCCGAAGTGTTTTCTGACTATAAAAGCAATACACGATCATGGAAGAGCACTTAAAAATGGAAAGCTATAGTGGGGACAGCAGAAGTCAGCGGAAGTCTCAGCGCTCAAAACAAAACAAAAACACCCTAGCATTTTTCTTGCAGTGTTTTATGCATACGCATGTTTATGCCAAGGTGGGATGACCTTATACTTAGATATTGCTATCCTGACCTTCTCCCTATGTTATTAACTATTTTGGGAAATGCCATTTTAAGTTCTAGTCAATTATGCATCATATGGAAATATCATAATTATTTAGTAAGCATGAATTTTTTTGTGGGGGGAGGTATGGGGATTGAACCCAGGGGCATTCTACCTCTGAGCTACATCCCCCAGCCCTATTTTTTTTTTTAATTTTGAAACAGGGTCTCGCTAGGTTGATGAGAGTCTCACTACTTACTGAGGTTGTCCTTGAACCTGCAAGCTCCCTGTCTCAGCCTCCAAGTACTGGGATTACAGGCGTGCGCCACCATACCCGGCTCAATCTTAATGAGAGAAATCATACCTACTTCAAGTCAATAACTAGGGACCTATGTTCTAAAACGCCACATAATGTCGGGATTGGGGAATTGAGGTACAAAACAGATCAACTTGTCAGCCAGTAATTATTAGTCTTTTGTTATATGTGGCATCTTCATATTTTTCCTTTTGTCTTTGTCTAAACTAAAGGATAATTTGTTCCAGTCCATTGCCTGACCATCATCTTTATGTGGTCCTATTGACAGATGTGAATGAAACATTGGAAAAGTAAAGGACTCTTGTCATGAGTCCTTGTGTGTACAGGACCCGTCCATAGCAAGCAGGGTTGGCTACAGAATTTGTGGGAGAGAGAGCAAAAGAAACAAGGTGGGTGCCTGGGTAAGAAAAAAAGGGGGGCGGAGAAAGTGCCACAGGACACTAAACTAGAAAGCTCTTTGCTTTCGTCCACAGTCTCTTCCTCTCTCTTAAGACTTGTTATTTACTTTTCTTCTAAGTAATAGAAACATGAGTACCTTGGGTTCTGACATCCATGTTTACACTGTGAGATGCTAGATTAAATGCAGATTCAGAGCAATTAGCGCATAAGCAGAGTCACCAAAGCACACAGCCACTATCTCGTCGCAAGAGGATGTCTCTCTCCTGTGAGTTTCTCAGAACACCACCGCCTCCTTCCTCCGTCCCCAGCAGGTTCTGATAGAACAGAAAGCCTGGCCTCTCCCGGATGTCGGCGCCCATCCTTCCTCAGGTGCAGGTGGGCTGTGCATGCTTTGAAGTGCTGTGAGTGTCCTGAACTTCGGGCACCCCGCGCTCCCTGGAACTCCGTGCCCCGATACTGGGAATGCTGTCTGTGAAGGGGGGCAGGGGATGGAGGGATGGAGGTGCACACAGATTATCTCCTGTTCACATGCGTGCTCTGTTACACCATCAATGTCACTTTACAAACACCAGCTGAAAGACAAAGTTATTGAATTTCCAGGTGGAGACTGGTTGCAAAGCCTTAAACCATTGTGAGCATGGGCCCCGGGCACCACGCAGCTCACCCTGTGAGGTGGTCCTGATGTGAAGGCCAGGGTGCTGGCCAGGGTGATTTTGGTGGTGTCTGTGCTGTGGACTAGAAGCAGATTTACCGTGAAGCTAAGGATCATCAGAGACCCTCAGCTGCTCAGAAGCTCACCTCCCGGGAGCTGATGGCATCCATTATGTGAAGCAAAGGCCAAGTTGTCATCTGTTTGCAGATATCTGATAAACCAAAAGAGATCACGGGGAAAAAAGAGAGGGAGAGAAGAGGAGAGAGAGAGAGAGAGAGAGAGAGAGAGAGAGAGAGAGACATATGCATCTTCTGTGCTCCAGTAATTGGTTATGAATTCTTTATGCATTCTAAAGACAATCACTTGTGTATCTAATTTTGTAATTATTGTCTTAAAGAGATGTTCCAAATGATATTAGCTCCAGGCCCCAGAACACCTACATCCATCACTGTGCTGAACTCAGTAGGGCAAATATCATCGCTAATGTGTTTGTTCACATCGTCTAATCAAGGAGCCCAAACCACAGGGGCCCTGCGTCGTTAGCTGTACACCTGCCGCCCTGGCCCTCAGGACACAAAACCGCGCTTGTGTCGCATCCAAGAAGTCACCAGCTCCTCTCCACTCCGCCGCCACTCCATCCCACGGGGCAGGGGAGGGGTCTGCCAACAAAACCTGAATCCGTTCCCGCAATGATCATATCACTGTGTGTCTCAAGGGCGCATGATGTTTATAAGACTGTGTGTGAATGCTATCAGGCAGTAATTAGCTTTTCCAGGGAGAAAAGACTTCAAACCCCTTGCCTTTAGCTACACTAAAACCTTTGGCTAGAACAACCTAAGAAATTTGGTTTATTCCCAAAAATGGACATGGAATGTTGAAGACAGAAGCAAGACCTTCAGTAAGTAAATAATGACCTTGACTAAGCAATGGGTCAACAACGTGAGACCGACTGGCCTTGATGACAAGGTCTAGGTGGGACTGTTAAGGACGGTTAAGGCAGCAAGGGAGGACTGGCCACCCAGAGACAGGGCATGGGGTGAGTGTGCTGAATTTCAAGAAGTGCTCATCTGAGCTGGGCATGGTGGTGCATGCTTGTAATCCCAGTACTTGGGAGGCTGAGACAGGAGATCACAAGTTCAAGGCCAGCCTCAGCAATTTAGTGAGGCCCTCTGCAACTTCGTGAGACCCTGTTTCAAAATAAAGAATAAAATAGGGGTGGGGGGGTGTAGCTCAGAGGTAGAATGTAGAATGTCCCTGGGTTCAATTTCTAGCAATGTGCACACACACACACACGTACACACACGCACGCCCATGAAGAGTTCATTTGTGGTTTCTATATTGATGGAGCAGAAACAAGCTTGCAGGAGCTTGGAGCTTGGAGCTCAGAGCTGGGATCCCTAAGCCAAGAGTCCAGCCCAACTCGGCCCACTGACCTGTGAGCAGGAGTGCCAACAAGAGGTGTTCTAAGCTGCTGCATTTGGGGATTCTTTTAATCTAACATTGTGTGACAATAGATGAATAACACAAGAAACATCAGAGTGCGTATTAAGCCTATTTTGTCATGACTCATGACTTTAATTTCAACTTGAGTAGCATCATTATGGAAATCTAACACTTCCAAGCTATGGCCAAGGAGCTTATACGAGCATCCAGAATGTTTAATTCTATGTTTTAGAAT
Organism: Glis glis; assembly: GCA_004027185.1. NCBI lineage: Eukaryota > Metazoa > Chordata > Mammalia > Rodentia > Gliridae > Glis > Glis glis. The sequence continues at coordinate 115,132 of PVJS01000156.1, read as the reverse complement.
TAAAACTCCATTATGAGGGCGAAGACGCCGATGCTATAACCAGAGCGTGGGCATTATTAGAGATGAAGGCCCGCCGCGCCTTTGGGTTTTCCCACAACGTCAGGATGAGTGCTGGGCACGTGGTCCAGGTTCTCTTTAGTGCAGACATAGCAGGACCCACAAGAAGCCTAGCTATTCTAATTCCAAAGAAAGCTTAGCTGAAAGCAAAGGAGAACCAAGAAGCCAACAGGTAAATGGGTGTCATTTCCGGTGGACTTAAAGAGTCTCGTGAGCAAATATTGATTTGGGTGCCTGGTCCGCAATGACTGTATCACCCCACCCTGTCCTTCTTGTGGAAAGTGCCATTTTCATGTCCTACTCAACCAAGGACGACAGTGGAGGAGCAGGGGGTCTGATTAAGTGAGCCAGTGCAAGTCTAATGGCTTCCCTTTAAGATCTCCCAGTGTGCTCTAACTTTTGAAAAATCTCCATATTCTTGAGGCCCAGAAGGGAAAAGAAACCTCATTGATTCTTTCCACAGTGACATCTTACACATTAGTGGCAATCAAGACAGACTTCATTGGGGAGGCTTAGATGATGACAGCCCCGGGAGGCATTTTGTACTCAAAATCACTCTCTGACTCCCCACAGCCATGACTCTGATCTTCCAGAGAGGAAAATGAGAAAAATTGCTCCAAGCACCTTCGGCTGGCCTCTCGGGGTGCACCGTGCCATTTGTAGACATGAAGAGTTGCTGGAAACCATGTTAGTGTCTGTGCTAAATGTCCAATAAACACGATTCCGATATTTAGGGTGAGGGGGCCAAAGGAAACAAAGAGGCGAAGATCATTTGTGCGTCTCACTACTCTTTTTAATTTTTTGTGGTTATAAAAACATCCTGTCCAGGTTCCTGAAGATTTCATGTTAGAAATCAGGGTCATGTGTGACCTTGTGGCCTCTTTTGACACGGGAAGGTACCCTTGCAGAGGCACTAGAACATGAGGCTCCAAAGGCAAGCTAGAGCATTTCCAAAGGCCCCTACTCTAAGGAGGACGCCCAGCTACTGGCAGTGACCAGGCTCCTCTGGGAGCTCTTGTGGAATTGGCCTGTTTTCATAGAGCTTGCAAACTCTTCTGAGAGCTCTCGTGGATTTGGCCATAGAACTTGCAAACTCTGCAGGTGGAGAACAGGTAGACAGGAGGTTTAGGGAAGGACTCGCCTTTTTTTTTAATGTACTTTTATTGGTGCAGTGCAACTATGCATCCTCTTGAGGTTTAGTGTGGTAGAAACACACATGCACACATCACCCGGTGCATTTCACCCTGGACCCCGCCCCGCTCCTTCCCCCTCCCCATTCATAATATTAAAATTGTTATTGATACGTTCATAAGTGTGTATAGGATTATTGGAACTGTTGCCTTCCCCAAGTCTCCTCCCTACCCCAACCCCTTCCCCCCAATCCCCTTCCACTATTCTACTGGTCTCTTTCCTTGTTATTTGAAGTTTCTTGTTTCCCAGTTTCTCTCGCTTCCATACATGAGAGAAAATATACGACCCTTCGCTTTCTGAGCCTGGCTCATCTCACTTAGCATTATATTCTCTGGTTCCAGCCATTTTCCTGCAAACGACATAATTTTGTTCTTCTTTATGGCTGAGTAGAATTCCACTGTGTGTGTATAGACCACAATTTCGTAACCCATTCATCTGTTGATGGACACCTAGGCAGGTTCCATAGTATGGCTGTTGTGAATTCCACAGCTACAAACATGGAGATGCATGGAATGTCAGAGAATATTCTGACATCAGTTCCTTTGGAAAGATCCTCAGGAGTGGCATAGCTGGGTCATAGGGGGGTTCCATTCCCAGTCTTCTGAGGAGCCTCTACACTGATCTCCACAGTGACTGAATAACTCGGGGACAAGCGGTGCGTGTGGTGGCTCTGGCCCTGAGCTGCCGCATGAAGGACAGCGCTTCTGCTCCGAGCCACAGCTGCCGTCCCATCGCGCTGGCGCTCCTCCGCACACTGGACTCTCCATGCTCGCGTGCATTTGTTGAAAGAGGCGGCGGAGGGGGACGCTTCCTCTCCGCATCCTCCTCTCTGCACATGTGTAGCCATTAGCGTGTGGCTGTCACCAGGGGAGGCCACGCTGTAAGTGACGCTTCTGCTCCCGCACAGCCTGGGCTTTTCCTGCACACACCAGGTGGCCTTCTCTCGGTCACTGCATGGTGCCAGGATGCCAGCGCCCAGGGTGGCAGCTTGCTCCCTTCCTAGGAGCAGCTGAGCAGCAGATGGCTGGGCGCTGTTCAAGGACACAGCCTGCGGCTTCCTCAGCCCGCTCCCCAAAGGAATCTGGCTGGAAAAGCTTTTAAGAGAAAGCAGAAAAGATAAAGTTCTCTCTGCCAAGGCAGCGTAGCTGAGCCCTGATCCAGTGGGCCTGCCAGGACAGCCGCGGGAGCCTCTTGCTGAGCCTCTTTAAATGCTAAGCGCCAGAGGGAGGGGGCAAGAAAGAGGCAGTTTCCCCAGACGCTCCGTGTCTCCTTCTGTATGCACACAACAACACGAGAAAACTTTAATGGAATACCTCTTCAGCCTTTTAAGATGCGATTCTCAAGAAAATACAATCTTTCAGATGCATTGTTAAGAATAAAAATATCGCAAAGAGGATAAAGACCCTCTGGAGAGAAGGACAAAGGATTCCAGGCTGGAAGGGATGTGTCTGGAACTCAGTACTTCTGTGTTCAGGTGGCGCCTCAGACACCATCTGCCAGCAACACTGCCCAGGCCTGCTGGGGCCAGCGGAGCCTGGTGTGGGGACAGAGCCACCAAGGATCAGCTCGCTCCTTCCTTCCTTCCTTCCTTCCTTCCTTCCTTCCTTCCTTCTTTCTTTTCTTTTAGTTTTGGGGAGCGAACCCAGGGGCATTCTACCTCCAAGCTACACCCCCAGCTCTGTTTATTTTTCATTTTGAAACAGGGTCTCGCTGGGTTGCTGAGAGTCTTGCTACATTGCTGAGGCTGTCCTTGAACTTGCAATCCTCCTGTCTCTGCCTCCCAAGTGCTAGGGTTACAGGTGTGTGCCACCATGCCATGCTTTTATTTTTATTTTATTTATTAAGTTGCTGAGGTTCTTGCTAAATTGCTGACACTGGCCTCGAACCTGAGATCCTCCTGTCTCAGCCTCCCAAGTACTGGGATTGTAGGTGTGCACCACCCCACCTGGCAAGGATCCAATTTATTTATTTATTTATTTGTGGTACTGGGGATTGAACCCAGAGGCATTCTGCCTTTGAGCTACACTCCCAGCTCGATTTTATTTCTTATTTGGAAACAGGGTCTTGCTAGGTTGATTCAAGTCTCACTACTTGCTGAGGCTGTTCTCCAACCTGCAATCCTCCTGTCTCAGCCTCCCAAGTACAGGGATTACAGATGTGCGCCACCACGCCCGGCTTAAGGATCCTCTTTAAACAAGAGGATCATGACATTGAAAACCTGTCTTTTTTGATCAAACAGAATCAAATTCTGGCCTCATTGGAAATTTGCTTCAACCCCATCTCTTGGAAGCTTTCTTCTTAGTTTCTCTTCCTGAGTGGGAAGAGCGTGCTGTCTTTGGCTTCTCTTCTCTGTGAAGAGAAGGTGGTTTTCAACTGGGAGCCAAAAAAATAAATAACAGCACTTTTCTATCCAAGGGCCATGCTTCACTATCTTTAATTAAAGCTTACTTCTTGCTTTAAAGTGAGACACATTTCCCATTTCATTTTTCCCTTCTATAAGGAGGATATTTGGGTATTTTTCTATATTTCTATCCCTGTATCATCCATCTGTACTTTTACTGTTTCCTAAATACTTTTTTTTTTTTGCGGTACTGGGGATTGAACCCAGGGGCATTCTACCTCCGAGCTATACCCCCAGCCCTGTTTTTTATTCTTTATTTTGAAACAGGGTCTCACTAAGTTGCGGAGGGCCTTACTAAGTAGCTGAGGCTGGCCGCGAACCTGCGATCCTCCGGTCTCTGCCTCCCAAGTACTGGGATGACAAGCGTGCGCCACCACGTCCGGCTATCCTAAATACCTTATACGTGATCTTTATCATGTGGCATGTCCAAAAATATTTACCTTGGCTTTCTTTTCTTATTCTATCTGAGACATCTGTAGAATACAAGTATAACATGGAGCAAACTCAGAAGGAAAGTAATTTTGTTCATTCCTTCTCAGAGGGGAACGTCTCGGGACCCCTGACTCTGCCACTTCTGGCTACCTTGCTGATTTCCATCGATCATTATCTCCCTAGGAAAATCCGTACCTACATGCAGGAGGAGTGGGCCATAGTTTTCTTTTCTTATGACATCTTTCTCTGGTTTTGTAATCACCCTACGTTTGGTAACAGTAAGCAAATCAAGAAGAAAGTGTTGCCTCCTCTAAGTTTTGAAAGTCTGTAAGGATGGCTGTTTCCTTAAATGTTTTGTAGAGTTCTTTGGTGGAACCATAGAGGTCGGGAGTTTTCTTTGGGGAAAGATTTTAAAGTTACACCTTGGATTTTACAAAGAGATATAGGGCTATTCATGTTTCCTTCTTAGGGAGCCAATTTTGGAAATTTGTGTGTGTTGATGTGTTTGTCCATCTTATTTAAGCGGTTGAATTTATTGATGGAGAGTTATTTCGAATATCCTATCCTTGCCTTTAGTGTGTGCAGCATCTGGAAAGCTCTCCCCTCCTTTCTTAATTTTGAAACAGGCTCTCACTAAGTTGCGGAGGGCCTCACTAAGGAGCTGAGGCTGGCCATGAACCCGCGATCCTCCTGTCTCAGCCTCCCAAGTACTGGGATTACAGGCGTGCACCACCATGCCCGGCATCTTCCCTCCTTTAACTTCTGAAATTGAAAAGTGTCTCTTCTTTCCACTTTTAATCAGTTCAACTAAATTTTATTAATTGCATTTAATTAAAAAATAGCTTTGGGTTGCAGTAGTTTCCTGTGGTGCTTTCTGCTTTACTGATTATTTCTTTTATCTCTGTTACTTTGAGCTTCATTTATTCTTTTCCAGCATTCTTAAGGAGGAAACTTAGATAATTTAGTTTTGACTCTTTTTTTTTTTTGTAGTACTTGGGATTGAACCCAGGGGCAGTCTGCCTCTGAGCTACACCCCCAGACCTATTTTTTTTTAATTTTTTAGTTTGATGCGGGGTCTCACTAAGTTGTGGAGGCATGCACCACCATGCCTGGCTCTTCTAGCTTCTTTTTGCATTGGGGCCCTTGGAAGCACTCACCAGAGATCACTGACAAGCAGAGCAATGGAGGGTCTTCCCGATGCCTCTCTGCTGGGTATCCTGAGGAGCCGCATCCCGCTACCGAAGGCCACATTGCTAGCAGGTGGCCCTTTCCCCATCTCAGCACTCTCTCAGTGTCTGTTGGCTGCCTCCTCTTCCCCTCAGCCAGGGGTGGCAGTGCATCCCTGCTGTTTGGGGCCTCGAGGTCCTATATATCCCCATGGGCTCCTTTAACCTTCCCATACTTTGAAGAAGCCCCTTCATCATCCATCTCTCCATTAGCGCATGGATACGCACCTTTATCCTTTCTCCTTGGCTGGTGTTGGAGAGAAGCTGCCCCTTTCCTGAGCATCAAAGATCATTTGTTCTCAGCCCAGAGAGCAAATATTCAGAAAAGGAGAGAAGGTCTTTCTTCTTGCAGTTTTCTTTTGGGCAGATGGACTGTATTAATTATTAAATTTTTCCTTGTATTATCACCATTTTTTTTAAAGCCAACATGCACTCCATTTCTCTTCAAAGTAAAATCCAGCTGCCTACATTTTTACTAAGTCCCTGTGGTGGGTTTTTACTAGCTGAAGCCCCATTTGTCTACCTGGGATTTCTGTAATGATGGAACTCTCTCTCCTTTCTTGGTTCTCCAATTCCTCATTTACATTTCTCAATAAGGAGGACTCAGAAGGACGATAACCACTGCTGGTTATCTAACGAGCAAGCACCACAACTAATTGGCCACTTGGCGCCAGAATCGCCCCCACAAGGCAGGAGGACACTGGCTCCCAGTACCAGGGCCGACTTGATCGTCTTCAATATGGAGGGAGTTGTAAGCGGAAACATAGTTCACAGTTCTGCTCTAATTAAAAGCATCATAAAACGCTACTGAATTCCCTGATCCAAAATATTTGGCTCATTAAGAGTTTCCTCACACCAGTTAATGAGGTAATTAGCTAAACTCCTTAAATTAAATCCTTTTACTAGCATTATATGTTGGCAGAGATACAAAATTATCATCCTTCCAGCACACAAAAACTCACATAGCAATTCAAGGAGAGCAATTACCTATAAATGATGGAGAACAAATTTCTATGGGAGCTTTGAACTTCCGCTTAGAGGAGTCGAGGGCGGCCCAGGGGGCAGAGGACACCAGTCACTGGGTTCTCTCCATTTCTCCTGCCAACTGCCCACATGCCCTTCGACAATTAGTGAACAGTAGAATCGTGCAATGACACTATTTCTCTTTGCAGCGCCATCGTTTGTTTAGATACTAGTTCTCTTTCCGGTGCACTGGTACAAACTGAGCAGTGAGATGCCCCTCAATTCCAAACTGGCCTCAGGGGCAGAGAAGGGGAAATCTGGAAGGTAGCGGTAGACTTAATGGTAGTCCATGTCTTTATCAAGTTAAAAATCACATCTGTTTAATTACAAGTATATGGTCTGTTATAACAAAATACCATAGACTGGCTGGCTTATATACAACAGAAGTTTACATCTACAGTTCTGGAGGCCAGTAGTCCAGGATCAAGGTAGAGGCAGAATTGGTATCTGGTGAGCACTGGATTCCGGGGGTCTCTTTTATAAGGGTGCTGATCCCAATCATGGGGGCTCTGCCCTTATGACCTAGTTATTTCCCAAAGGTTCTCTCTCCTAAAACCATCGCCTTGGGGATTAGGAATTCTTTCTTTTTTTATTTTTGTGGTACTGGGGATTGAACCCAGGGGGCATTCTATCTCTGAGCCACACCCCCAGCCCCATTTTGCTGCAAGTAACATATTTTTTTTAGAACACGGCACTTTCTAAACAGCTTCTTCTCTGCTAAAGCTGTTTCCGCAGTTGTCAGCGGTTCAGCCTCTGGTCTGGGACCCTCGCAGGCTTCTGGATGTCGTCCTCTGAGCATGCTGTTGATGAGCCGGACCACTCAGGGTATGTGGCCATGTTCTGCAGGGGCGCCACAGGGATGGATGCTTTCTGGTTTACAAGGAAAAACTTTCCTCCACTTTTATGTCAACCTCTGTAAAGACTCAACTCTCTGGGCTCTGGAAAATGAGAACTATAGGATCACAGATAACCAGAATATTTATGCTACGGTCTCAGAATTCTCAGAGGCCCAGAGATGCTAAAACTGTACCGGCCCTTTCACCTCCCTCCCATCACCACTAATGTGTGTGTGTGTGTGTGTGTGTGTGTGTGTGTGTATTGTTTTGGTAGTACTGGGGATTGCACCGAGGGGTGTTCTACCACTGAGCTACACCCCCAGTCCTATTTTATTTTTTTATTTGGAAACAGGGTCTTGTTAAGTTGCCAAGGCTAGCCTTGAACCTGTGACCCTCCTGTCTCAGCCTCCCACGTATTGGGATGACAGGCGTGCACCACCACCACACCCAGCTTCGGATGATATTTATCTCTGCCTGTTTTGACGCCCTGCATTTCTTTCTCGGTCCTGGCCACATTCCCATTTAGTAGAAAGGGATTTCCTTCTTGGGGACTGTGATGGACTTAGAAATGGCCTCCAGGGGGCCCAGGCTGGCATCGTCCCAGTGTAGCAACCCCAGTAGACATATACTGCTCCTCTCTTTAAACCATAAAAGTCACCACAGACAGGAGTTGATTCATTTGAGGTCAGATTCTCAATCCTGGGCCAAAGAGATGAGACAGTGGGATTGTGAGAACTGTTAAGTCCTCACAAAAGAGAGGGTGGGGACAATTCTACCTAGGAGGGAAGACATTGCTATTAGAAGACAGGTGAAGGATGCTGGGCAGGAAAAAAGCAGCGACTGTCTTACAGAGCCTTTGATGAGAAAACCTTGAGTGTTTGTTTGCCACTCAGAGATGATCTGTGGATGTAGATCAAAGGAACAGCTTAGTGGCCAGCTACTCTCTCCCCTGCTGTGGCCACAGTTCATTTCTGCAGATGGCTTTGTGCCTGCTCACTTGTCCTGGATGAATTCTTTCTCAAGAGATTCCTCTGTCTTTCACAACATCAACTCAGGGTGGGCCATGTCAACCTCAGCCCTACAAACACGCTAATGTGACCATGTCCTACACGAGTATTCAGCCACACCGTGGAAGGTGTGTAACAGCTTGACTTTTTCCATAATTACAAGGGAAAGAATTGTAACATTTGCTTCTATCAATGTCTAGGGGGGTTCCTGCGGTGATTAATTACCTGGAGCTTTTGTAAAGCGTTTTAAGGTCCTTTTAAAATGATAATGATGTAAGTAGAAAATAATTAATGTAGCTCACATAATTTTTCCTCCGTTAAAGAAATGTATGAATGTCTCAATATTTTGTGTAATGTCATATTTTAATAAAATGCCACAGGAAGAAACTCACACTCTTTGAACCAAGAAGAATAGAGAGGACAGCTATATTCTGGGATTATTCATTTATGGCCTTTACTTAAAGGAGGAATAGTAGACATTTAGAGAGTCTCTTCACCATTAGTGAGCCCTAAACTTACCTTGCCTGATGGAAACATTTTACACAAATTGTCCCATTTTTTCCTAAATTCCACATTATCAAATTCTCAACAAAAAAAGAAAAATTCCCTGTATATGAAATGCAACCATGGCATGCTTTGGTATAGCTCAGAACATTCAGCGTTGAGGATGTAGTTTTTCATGACTTTTTTTTTATGGAAACCAAGCAAGTGTAGAAGATAATGACTCTCAAATTTCAATCCTAGCTTCCACTTCTCCTAGACCTCTCAACTGTGCGATTGTTTGTCTTCTCAACATCTCCATCACTCACCCATCAAACATGTCTCAAGTCTTCCTACCTCAACCTGCCTCTGAAACCACGTTCTCTCTGTGAGCCACCATGTCATCTCTTGGAATGTCTTTCTGTGGCAGGCCTATGTTCTGTTGTATTCTTTCAAAGAGTGTTGTTGTTTTAATAGGAAATTAACTTGGTTGGTGTGAAGCTGCAGATAAGGAAGTAGCCCGACTCTTAGTTCAATTCTGTTGTACTTACTTAAGCCTGTTATAATTTTACATGTGCAAAAGAGACTTAGAAAAAAATGGTATCCTTCATTCTCTCTTTCTCTCTCTCTCTGAATTTTATCCTCATTTTCTAGTAGATGTGCTTGTCCTGAATTCTGTCTCCTACTTTCTCACGTTATTATAAGCTTTAGCTTTTCTAACTTAAATATGATAAGTTTATAAAAATAAACGTTTTGAGCACCCACCAAAGTATTACCATGTTTCTAAAGGCACGGCATCTTGGTGATTGTCATTTGTGGAACTAGCAGGCAACCAATAAGTATTTCCCCCACAACTGACTGTAAGGAGCAAAAAGCTCAACTCTAACTTTTTGTTTTAAACTAGCAATAAGAAATCGTAATAAATGCTTGAGAGCAACTTCAATTCTTCTGCTCAAAAAGAATGTGAGTTTTTGTCTGGGTTTTAGCTATCTTGTGTTGCTAACTGAAGCCTGTCAACAGACTGAAAGCTCTAAGTTAGGAAAACACCCAGGACCATCTTCTTTTTCCAAGTGTTGCTTCCCCCTCAGGCCTGCCTGCTTTAGATTGCTCTGGGAGCCTCCAGGTGTCCTGACTTTATGTTGTCTCTAGGGCCAGCAGTTGCTTTCTCTGGGAAGAGGGGAGGATTTGTCCAGACCTTCAGCAGACCTGAGTGCTCGTTTTAATCCTATGCTGACATGCTAACACTTACCTGTATGAAGGTAAGAGAGTCATTTAATTGATCAAGGTCTTAGCTTCCTTGTCTAAAAAAATAGGGAAACAACTGTACTGGTTTTAATCCTATGCTATCATGCTAACACTTACCTGTTTGAAGGTAATAGAATCATTTAATTGATCTAGGTCTTAGCTTTCTTGTCTATAAAATAGGGGAATAACTGTATCCATGTTTAGGGGTGCTAAAAGGGTGATATGACACAACCCATCTAAAATTCTATCATAAATACTATCATAATACTATCATAAATATCTGTGAGCTTTATTTTTTTTGTTCCATTTCTGAAATTTCTCCCAATACATTAAGACACTTCCTCAGTGAATAATTATTGTAATTCATTTCAGATTTCAGGCAATCTATCATGTTGAATGGAACTAGATGAAACTCACTGATGTATTTTCATAAGTGTAAATAGTCCCAAGTCATTCTCATTTCATGTTTCCCTAGTTACTCCAATAATAAATTATATCATATTTTGTTCCCAATGCCCTAGATATTGTAATTTATAACTATCCCATGGGCCAAAAAATTGAAGTTGCCCTCAAGCATTTATTACGATTTCTTATTACTAGTTTAATAAAAGTTAGAGTTGAGCTTTCTGCTCCTTACAGTCAATTGTGGGGGAAATACTTATTGGTTGTCTGCTAGTTCCACAAATGACAATCACCAAGATGCCATGCCTCTGGAAACATGGTGATACTTGTTCAAAACATTTATTTTACAAACTTACCATATTTAGGTTAGAAAAGCTAACACTTATAATAATGTGTAAATGTGATTGTATAGCAGTTCATTAGCCTTCCCAACAGCATTTAGCCAAATCTTTGAGGCCAGAAAAATAAATCATATATTCCCCAAGGCCAGGGAAGAATACTTTGTTTAGTTAGGATTTAGAGCCAAGAATTTTTTTAAAGAAACCTTGACAACAAGATCTTAAATGAGAGGGGCTTATTTTTCTTGTTCCATGAAAATCCAGATGTTGCATCCTGGGCTGGTGCAGCCCCTAGGATGGTCAGCAGAGACCTAGGCTCCTGGGATGAATCTGCTCCTCTGTGGCCAACACATGGCTCTTGGTCCTTGTTTACAGGATGCATTTGCATTCCATGAAGGTAAAGGAGGGAAGGGAAAGCTGAGGAAGTGTGCTGTTTGCATTGGTCCTATTTTATCAGAGAAGACCTGGCTACAAAAGTCAGCTCTTCTCCTTAGCAGTTTGGTTTAGATTTCTTTGGCAATAACTGAGAAAGGTAACCCTGGCTTTCTTCGCCCCTGCTTTCGAAACTGCCTACTCCACTCTGCAAAAGAACTGCATGCTCATACCCAACCCAGTTCTCCATAAGGGGACATTACAGGTGGGTATAAAAGCCTCTAGGATACAAACAGGCCAAAACAATGGCTCCAAGAGCCTCAATGGCCTTCTTCAGTCAAGGCAGAAGCACCCTGGCCATGTTCTAGACACCTCACATGGTATGAATGTTTCTGTAAAATGTGAAATGTGGTGTAGAAATGAGGGCCTGGGCTTATGTTGTCAAACTATGATTGCCAGTAGAGTACCAAGTGGACCACCATAGTTTTGACTATTTTTATTTGCACATCCATACCTTTTCCATTCTCCAGTTTTTCTCAATTTGTTCCTATCGAGGAAGAGTCTTTGAGGGCACAGTCAAGAGAACATCTGTAAAGAGTCCAGAAGGCTGGGTGTTCTACTTCCACAATGACAAAGATATATGGGTCTAACTATCTTAGAATTCAAAAATAAGATGGTTGACATAAGAATGCATATACATATTTATTTGAACAGAAAAAATGAAAGGGTTTTTCCTTCAGACAAAAATGCCTCGTTTTGCTAGTGGGAATTGACTTTGGAAATTAGGCTATAGAGTGAATGGTCTCCGTAATTCCAGCTAGGCAAATCCAGAGTTTCTGTTTTAAAGAGAATATTTTCCCAACCCTTCCATGTAAAGAGGCTATAAATAGTGCAGCTGAATGAAAGAATAATAGATCTAGTTAGTAGTCATTGAGGAAGACCAGGTAGTACCAGAGACTAAGTAAAGGTCTCAAATACTAGAAATAAATGTTTTAGAAAGTCTGGTAATTTCTTTTATTTATTTATTTATTTTTTTGTGGTACCGGGGATTGAACCCAGGGGCGTTCTACCTCCGCGCTATACCCCTGGCCCTATTTTTTTATACTTTATTTTTGAAACTGGGTCTCACGAAGTTGCGGAGGGCCTCACTAAGTAGAGAGAGAGAGAGAGAGAGAGAGAGAGAGAGAGACAGGGGGAGAGAGAGAGAGAGAGAGAGAGCTGAGGCTGGCCACGAACGCAGATCCTCCGGTCTCTGCCTCCCAAAGTACTGGGATTACAAGCGTGCACCACCACGCCCGACGCTAGAAAGTCTGGTAATTTCTAATACTTTGTTTAAAAGAAAATTGTAGGCACAATGAATCAGCATGGCAGGTAATCTTTAAAAGAAATATTAAAAGATTGATCATTTTGTGACTTTTGATATTTGAATCAGAAGAACACTAAAAAAAGGTAGTATTGTTATAAATAAAAAAATCTTATTTCCATCTACTTATATCTGTGTTTCTTTGTGTTTGTATATGAAACAGGAAAAAAACACATGGTGAATTCTGTTTTATATTAGCAATATATAGTATTCATCCTTTTATTATGAACTAATAAAAGGTATTTAAAAAGGCATTTCTAATAAAAAATTATTTTATTAATTATCAAACTATATAATTATATTATTTTGATTGATATTGTCCTATTCATTCTTAAATATATAATTGAATCTAGAAGAGATCATTTTTAAGTTAGAACCTGTGTTCATCAACTTAAAAAAAACATGCCTACCTATTTATATAAGTTGCAGGATATCAAATTACTGTGGTAGTTAGAATTCATTAGATATATATTATTTATTTTATTGTATATAATTAAAACAATAAGTTAATCTTATTATTTTTCTTACTGGGTTTACATAAATCCAACACAACAGTACATAAATATAATAAAAACATATTTAGCTGGGTGTGGTGGTATATGTCTATAATCCCAGCACTTGGGAGGCTGAGACAGGAAGATTGCAGATTCCAGGCCAGAGCAAGGTAACTTAGTGAGACCCTGTCTCAAAGTAAAAAGTGCTGGGGATGTAGCTCAGTGGTAGAATTCAATCCCTAGTAAAACATACACACACACACACACACACACACACACACACACCTTATAGAAAATACTTTAAATATTTAAAAATAGTTTTAAGACTAAATTTAAAATAGCTAAACTAACATACTTTGCAATTATTTAAACTTACAATGAAAAATTTTAGATATCAACTTAAAATACAAGGTTTTTCAGAATTCTTTCAGGAGGCACGTGAGCAAAATGGTTAAAGATTATAACCAAAGACAACTCTCCAGTGCGCTCCGCACCTTCCCCCTCCAGAGGACTGTCACAAAGCTGTCATTTTATGATGAGGTTTCCAAACATACCTCACAAATTGTAGTTGTGGCACTCTTAAAGGAAGCTCTGAAATTTAAGGCTACTGCCACCAGGTGGAGCGGCATGGGTAACTAGTGGAGTCCTTAAATAACAAGCTCTCTGGAGCACCTGCTAGGCTCCATTCAGCACCCTGCAGACCTGGGAGTACCTGAGAAATTCGCCTGGCTTCCCAGAGCCCCCAAGAGGCAGATCAGGAAGATGCTGGAGCTCAGTCATCGATGGAGGATTTGCAAGAGTAATGGAAATATTATCTCGTGTGTAGCGGTTGTAATTGTCAAAATTCATCAACCTAGACACCTGTGGGGCCTATTTTATGCAAACCATATCATTATTCATAAAATAAGGACAGTAGAAAGACATGTTTAAAGAACAAAGGTCATGAGCCAGGCGCCATGGCACACGCCTGTAATCCCAGTACTTGGAGAAAGGAGGATCAATCACAGGTTCACAGCCAGCCTCGGCAATTTAGTGAGACCCTTAGCAATTTAGCGAGACCCTGTTTCAAAATAAAAAATAAAATAGGGCTGGGGGTGTAGCTCAGTGGTAGAATGCCCCTGGGTTCAATCCCCAGCACCAAAACAAAATAAACAAAAAGAACAAAGGTCACACTAAAAATTATGGCTTCTACGTAGGCCAAGAACTGCGCAAGTGATTTGAATACTAGGGGTTATTCTTGGTAATCCGCAGCACGGCTACGTGATTTAAATATTATTACCAGTTTACAAACGAAGGAGCTGCGGTTTAGATAGGCTAAGTGACTTTCCAAAGTTGCAAAGCTAGTGAGAGGCAATTTCCTGATGCTGGCGGAGGAGGGAGAGAGGCAAATAGCAGGAGGAACTCATGCTGGGAGACAAATCCGACAGGGCCTGTTCCTAAGCATTTATCCTGGTGCTCAAGGGCTTTAATCAGCATGGGGCTGAGCAGCTTAGAGTTCCTTGTGGCACAGAGGCAGAGATGAAAGACTCAGGACTTTTAAATGAGCTCTGCTTTCAGGAGCAAATGTGGGCAGGGTGAGCCTGGATTTGCCACAGAGCACCACTCTGCTTATAAATTTCCCTCTCTCACGTCCTAATAAGGTGGCATGCGTCAGATTGGCGGTGTTACTATGGGATGCGGTGTATGTTACTATGGGATGCAGTGTATGCCCTCCCCATGCATGTCTTTGATATTGGAATTGGTAGTTTTGTTTACATTCATAGCATTATTTCTACTCTTACACTCTGTGTGACTTCATCTCCCATCTCTGATCCCCCAGTCACTCCCCTGGAGTTTCTGCTCGTCTATCTGATGTTGCCCTTGTTTCCAAATATCTCTCTAGCTTCCACACATAAGAGAAAACAGACATCTACTCGTTTTTGGGGACTGTTTTTTTTTTTTGAGCTCTTTTTTCATTTTTATTTTGAAACAGGGCCTCACTAAGTTGCTAAGTCTGGCCTCGAACCTGCTGAGCCTCCTGTCTCAGCCTCCCACGTAGTAGGATTACATATTGTGTTCTCTTTCTTTTCTGCTTTAGCCTTGGCCAAGAGGCCAGGTTGGGTACTGGGTTTCTTGATACCTTCCCTGCTATCTGCCAACAGGAGCACTGTAAACAGAGTCTCTTGATGAGAATGAGCAACTGGACCCTGACTATCTTCCCAAGGCTCAGTCTCTAGGCAGGTACATGGCTGACTTCCATGACGGCCCCAGGCAGAGAAAGATGGCACCTTTGACATGGACTGGTCACCGTGCTGAGACCATGGTGCCAACAGAGACCTTCCGTTCCCGGATAATTCCACCCCAAGGATCTGAATGTTCTTGTTTCAGAACATCCTTCTTATTGTTACTTTCGAGCTTTTCCTATCTGATGGGCAGGTAGCTGACACTGGAGCGGATCCTATTCCACATGATTGCCTGAGATTTTTTTTCTACCCATTGTTAGTGAATTCACACGACCCCTTTCAATTCTTTAATTAATGCACTTGGTTTCCACATCATGAAATTAGGTCAGTTAATCAGCTGCCAGAAATTAATGGCATCTTGCTGCACCCCAAAACTTAGAGATACAAGAGAAGGCAAAGCAGAGTTTGAAAAGAGAAGCAATCGGTTGCTTTATGTCACACAGGTGAGCGTGTCGTCCCAGCAGTAGCTCCCAGGAGAGCAGCAGCCCGCAGGGTGTGGGATCTGATGAGCACAGGGGTGAAGAAGGAGAGGTGAGGCTGGGCGTGGGAGAGTGTTATACTCAGAAAAAAAATGTCCCCTAAGGAGCTCGTTTATTAGCATTCAGGGCTGATGTAATTGAGTCATGAGGGCTGTAATCCCAGAAGTTGATCATTCCATTGTAATGGATTTACCTGGGTGGTACCCGGTAGGTCGGCAGTGGGATGTGGCTGGAGGAGCTGGTCCCTGGGGCTGCGGCCTTGGGGATTATAGATAGGGTTCCTCCTCCCTGCTCACTGTCTTGCTTCTGGCCTTCATGATGTGAGCACAGTCCACGTGCTCTCTTTTTCCGTTTCCCGCCGCCATGCCCTGAGATCCACGGTCCCTGGCCTCACATGGACTGAACGCGAAACCGTAAGAAAACAAATCTTTCCTCTAAGATAAGTGGTCAATCTTTATTTTTATTTATTTATTTATTTACTTATTTATTTATTTATTTATTTATTTATTTATTTTTGTGGTACTGGGGATTGAACCCAGGGGCATTCTACCTCCGAGCTACCCCCCCAGCCCTATTGTTTTATTCTTTATTTTTGAAACAGGGTCTCACTAAGTTGCACAGGGCCTCACTAAGTAGCTGAGGCTGGCCCCGAACCTGTGATCCTCCTGTCTCAGCCTCCCAAGTACTGGGATTACAGGCATGCCCACCACACCCGGCTTCAATTTTTAGATTATAGCTGCAAAATGCTGACTGGAACAGAGAGGCAGCTCCTCCTCCCCGCTGGAAGGGACCTTCTACCCCAGGTCCATGAACATTAGAACATCCTCTCTGGTTCTCCTGCCTGTGGGGCAGAGACTCTGCAAGACCAAGGACAGGTGCTCCCCGGATCCCCGGCCCTACCTGCTAGATGATGTTTGGGGTATCCAAAACCCCATAATCTTCACCCCAATGTTCTTGTTCTTGTGTCTACCTCCTTGGCCTCTTCCCTGGCTCTGACCTCCAAGTTAGACCTGTCCCTTCAACAGGTGCTCACGGGCATGGCGGAGTGCCAAGAGGTGGCTGTTGGCAGACGGTTGGATGGGATTTGGAGCTGGGGTTCGCTTGGTCACTCGTGGTGTGGAACAGAACCAGGAGGAAGAAGGGAAGGGATCAGGTACAGATTGGGGACTCGGGCTGGGTGCCAGCTCTCCCCAGGCAGGCATCTTCCAGGCCAGAACTCTGAGAGGGCTGAGACTTCTAAATCTGAATCTGGGCTTCTTGGGCAGGAGGATGCACCTATTTTATTCCCCAGATGGTTAACTGGATTGATAACACGGTTTTCATCCTTGGCTCTCCTATGGTTTGACCTGAGCCGTGGAGGAGGGCCTTGTGTGGGGCATGGGCCCTCCCGGGAGACAGCCACACCTCCCCAGGGCGGTGGTATCGGAGGAGGAAGACCCTTTATCAAGAGCAGCGCTCAGCAGCGAGGGGACAAAACTAAGACTCGGGGAAGCTGGTCAGGGAACTGTGGAAATGTTTAAGCCAATGCTGACGGCTTCAGCTCACTACAAACAAAGTAAGGAAGGAGCCGCCTATGGTTTCCTCTGATGGCAAAATTAATTTAACCATATCGCACACACAACATTTATAATACTTCAAATACTGGCTGAACAACCAACTCTCGAATTCATTATTCTATAGCATGATGGTGAGAACCATCAGAAAAGAAATTCCAGTCTTTTTACCCTCGACCTACTCTCCATTTGATATTTTAAATTTCCGAGTGGAATAAATGACTTTTCTTGGTAAATAACCCTCTATGTTGAATTGCGATGATTTTGATAATGAGTTTTGCATAATACGTAATTGCAATGATTTTGGTAATTGTTCTTCTATATAATACCTGAATTAATGAATTTATTTCACAGGTGTGTGTGTGTGTGTGTGTGTGTGTGTGTGTGTGTGGCACTGGGGATTGGACTCCAGGGTGTCACACATGCTAGGCAAGTGCTCTATCACTGAACTTCAACCCTACCCCTGTTTTACAGGTCTTGCCCTCTCTCCCCAAAGCAGAGCTCACTCTTGTTTGCATGGTATCAAAAGATGGCATAAATGCCCACTGGTCTAAGTTATCTGATTGGAGATTGGCTCTGAGAATGGGTTGCTATGGCAAATATGGCTACAAAAACAAAAGACTAATACAATACGTAAGCTGCTCGTAGGGAGGGAGTCCACCAAAGGGCCAGTTGGATACGCACTCCAGACTTCCTCTTGCCTTTTTCAATTCTTACTTTCCTTTTGCTTTATTTCCTTGCCATTAAAATATGTGTTGTATTCTAGTACACTTATTTTTTAAATCCTCTCTGCAATTATTTTGGGACAGAATAATTTAAAATTTTTATCTTGGAGAAAAACAACAAATTTGAAAATTCCAATCTCGCTTTGACTCATTATGGATTTTTCCTTGCCAGTGGTATTGACATTTTGGGTCTACTAATGGTGGGGACTGTCCTGTTCCTATGGGATACTTAGCAGAATCCCTGTCCCCATCCCTCCAGCAGTCCCCTGTCATGATTATTGAATGTCTCCAGACATGGCCATTTGTCCCCTGCTGTCACAATCAGTCCCGGTTCAGAGGCATTTATTAAACTATTTCAAATGATTGAAACAGGTGGATAGTATTTGATACTGAATGGTAACGATCACCAGGGATAAGGGAGTGGCGTGGGGACCAGAACCTGTGTCTATTTATCCCTTTTCCCTCTGGACTTCTTGCTTGCGTGAACGCGCCAACAGGAAATAGCAAATGAGAAGTGGAATCCCATCCATTTAATCCATGAAGTTCCTCTACTTGCAGTTTCGATACAGGGTGCTTTTAGTTGAGCCATGTTGAAAGCGTTTGCTTAGGTTTGAAGGCAGAGTGAGGCCTCTTTCTCCCTCGCTCACCCTGAATTCCCCTGCCTCTCTCTGGCTGGCTTCAGAGTTGGGGGAGGGAGGGGCTTCGGCCTGGCCTGCGGAGGCTCTGCTCACTTTGGAAACACCCGAAGGAGCCAGCTTCTCGCTAGTCTTTTCTAAGGTCCCGAGACTCCACGCATAGTCAAATGCTGCTCAGGGAATGCCCCAGACTGTGCATAATCAGGGTCGATGCACACCTGTAATCCCAGTACTTGGGAGGTGGAGACCGGAGGATCACAGGTTCGCTCACGGCCAGTGCGTGGTGACTTAGCGAGACCCTCAACAACTCAGTGAGACTCTTTCAAAATAAAAAATAAAAAGAATGGGGGGGGGGAGTCCCTTGGAGGTAGAATGGCCTTGGGTTCAATTACCAGTACCAGGAAGGAAGGAAGGAAGGAAGGAAGGAAGGAAGGAAGGATGCAACAGCATTCTATCAGGGCTGCTCCCTCCTTGTTTTATTTATTATTATTATTATTATTATCATCATCATCATCATCATCATTATTATTTTTTGCAGTCTTGGGGAGGGAAGCCAGGGCCTTACACGTGCTGGGCCAGCGCTCCGTCCCTGAGCTCCACCCAGGATCTTCATCCCTCTTAGGCCATTTGGTCCTGTTCCCTCACCCCTAAAAGAAACTAAGCTCTTTGTCTACGCAACCCAAATGAGCACACCACGGTTGTCTTGTTGTAGTTTCATGGATTTATTTGTTTCCTACCCATCACCGGCCACGTAGGAAGGTGGGTGTGGGGGGGGGTTAGGGGGGTCCACCCATGCAGGGAAGCCCTGCTAGTGGGCAGCTAGGACTTCTAGGTACCAATGACTGAGCAGATTATGGGCCTTGCACCGGCTCCCAGGTTGGGGTTATTATTGTCACTGTTGGCTGGTACTATTGTCACTATGTTGTCTTTGCTAGGAGCTCCCCTTAAGTGCCTGATGATGAGCCAGAGGCTTCTCCCTTGCTCCCTATAATGGTTTGGAGTTAGAGTGTCCCCAGCCCTCATGGAAACAAGGTAGCAATGTAGGAAGAAGGGCTTGGTTGCTAAGGAGGGGTCCAGGGGGTGTGGGCTTGGGGATGATCTATCCTTCCTCCTCCCTCTGCTCGCTCTCTGCTTTCGGCCTCCATGATGTGAGAGCAGTTTCTTTCGCTCTCTCCTTCCCTCCACCATACCCTGAGCTTCAGACCCTGGCCTCACATGGACTGGATCCAGAACCCCCCAAAAACTGTGAGCAAATAAATCTTCCTTCCTCTGTGTTGCGTGGTCAGTTGTTTTGGATTACATCAGTGAGAGTATTGACCGAGACACTCCACATCTGCAGGACCAGGCCAGTCATCCCAGTCGTTCCGCGGGTGAGCATTATTTGACCCTGGCCTCAAGGACATCAAGTCTTGACTATTCAAAGTCTGTAGTGGAAGGAGTAGAATTCACATCTAAGTCTGACTTGGAAGGAAACCACTGAGCTATCTTGGACACAGGTCTTTTATGGTGGGGAAGACAAGCCCACACCTGCTCTGCCACCGAGACCTTCAATCGCACCCAATTATGTCCCTTAGCTATCTTTCACTTTTTCCTTGTAAACTTCCCATTTATTTGATGCTGTGAGTTCGTGTCCTGGGTTAAACTCTGGGAGGAAGGGCAGCTGCAGCAGATGGGGGCAGATCGGAGAATCATGAGCAGCCCCGCCGACGCCCTCTTGCTTATGAGGAAACACCATGCCCCACAGATTGCGCCTGCCTTCCCACACCTTGTTCTTTTTCTGTCCCCGCTCGTGACTAAGCCTGCACACAGCCTCTCTAATAATTCTGTTATGCCATGGGCTGACGCCAAAGTGCTGAGAACTAGTTGATTCTAGTTGAGTCGGGTTGCCGTCGGTTATGGTGAGCGAGAAGACAGTCTTATGATTGACAGATGCCTTTGGAAGCAAAAAAAGATCTATGGATGGCCCTAGTTAAAGAGCATTAGCTACCCATCCATCCCTGCTCTGCTGTAGATCAATGGAGTTCCAGATAGCCAAAGGAGGCAAGTCTACCCAGATGCGGGGGCTTAACACTGAGAACCATCTTCCCGGATACATAAAGGCTCATTCAGGATGTTAACCGAAATGATTTCTAACTTCCTCTAAATCTTATAGAGAGCCCACATGAGTAAGATTTTGTTCTTAGCCAGGCGTGGTGGCGCACACTTGTCATCCCGGTACTTGGGAGGCTGAGACAGGAGGATCGCAGGTTCGCAGACAGCCTCAGCAACTTATGAGGCCCTCCGCAACTTAGTGAGACCCTGTTTCAAAATAAATAAAAATCAGGCTGGGGGTGGAGCTCAGAGGTAGGATGCCCCTGGGTTCAATCCCCAGTACCACACATACAAAAAAGATTTTGTTCTTAACTAATTTATGAGGAAGGAAACAATTGAAATGCCTGTTTCCCTAGTAAAGGGCATTCCCTCAAGTCAAAGGGAAACCTCCTTAGAACCGATTCAGGAGCATTTCCGAGTCTTCTCTGGCAGACCCTTTCCCCTTTGGGCGAGAAATAAGTATGTGCTGCCCATAAGCCCCCAGTCCATGGCCTTCTGTGGCATCAACCCAAATGGACTAAGACATCTGTCTCCAGTGGCTCATCCAAAAAATGATCAAAGATGTACATAAAGATTTATATTCCTCAACGTACTACTTAAAACACTGAAAATGAGAGGAATTCTTTGTGTGTGTGTGTGGTACTGGGGATGGAAGCCAGGGGCATTCTACTTTTGAGCTATACTCCCAGCCCTATTTTATTTTTTATTTGGAAACATAGATCCTTGCTAAGTTGCAGAGGCTGGCCTTGAACCTGCGAGCCTCCTGTATCAGCCTCCCAAGTACTGGGATTACAGATGTATGCACCACCACGCCTGGCTCTGAGGGAAACATTAAAAAGAGCAAATTACCTAGATTTTGGCATAACCACGCCACATGACATCATACTGCGTAGCTATTAAGATCTAATTTACATTTAATGCAGGAAAAAATTTTCGGATACAATATTGGATAGAATGAGTGTGGAGAAGAGAAATAGTTGAATTTATTAACAATGACCAGCTTTGGGTCGTAGGAAGAATTACGCTTTTACTCTTCTTTTATTTTTGTCTCCAATAAATACATATTTGTAATTAGAAAAAAAAATCCATGTTTTTAGAAAGTGCTGCTCCCTTAGGCAGAGAGAGACAGGCACACAAGAGGATTGGCTAACCGGCATCCTCCGCGCGATGCCCAGTTAGAGCTGTGTGGAGGCGGGCTCGGCGGTGCTCTTTCCCCGTGACCTCTCCAGAGCCTGCCTGACTTCTGTAGACCGTGTGACCTCTCTTTCCTTCCTATCCAAAAAATACTGCGGTGCGAGCCATTCGCTTTGCCCTGCTGCGATCTTGTGTCAAAATAAAAACCACGCTCAAGAGAGCCCTGAAGGTCACCTGGCTCAGCCCCAAAGAGCTGCGGCTGAGCCCAGCGAGCAGAGAGAGACTCCTGGAGTCAGCGTTTATTCCGGTGTTCAGCTTTTTTTAGCAGGCAAGGGAACGGGAAGCTACTTCAGTCAGCTCAGGTCGGAGTCTGTGGGTCACCTCGAGGCGGGTGCACGTGGGCATGAGGAATCGAGGGGCATGGCCGGGCTGCAGAGAGCCCCAGATGCAGCTGCGTCATCCACCCGGGAGGCAACTCAGTGCCCGGGCTGTCTGGAAGCCACTCCACTCCTGATAGGCTCTGCTCTCCACCCGTGTACTTAATGGCTGCCGTGACTCAGCTGCCCTACGCTTCCAATCGATTTTCTCTTCTGTCCTTGTCTTTCCCTGCTGATTTCCACTTAGTCATAGTCTCTAATACTCGCTGGCTTCCGCGATCTTTCCAGGTATCCTTCAGCCTCTGTCCGTATTATCAATGGTTCAACGTTCTAGAAATCAAATTCAAAGTAGTCCCCCACACTACTCCACGAAGAGCTGATTGGTTCAGGAAATTAACGCATGGCACAGATGCCCCTTCTTTGCCTATCAAGAATGGCGACCCAGGTGTACCCACTCGATAGGGGAATGTGGCTAATGTAGAAGGAATTCCTCAGGGGGACATGCAGAGGCAGTATGACTGGCAGCTCCCTGTCTGACCTTCCTAACACCAGCTCCGACCATTTCCAGCAAGTACTTCCAAGGGCACTGCAAGATGTGGTGTCCCATCCATTTCCATTTCTTTTCTCTGCCATCAATTGCACTAGAAGCATGAGCCTGAGAGGGTGACTCAGCTCCTTACAGTTACTGATAAAAACCACACTCGTGCAAGCTTGGACGCTTCAGCTCTTGTTGGTAACAAATTAGTTGGAACACACTTGTTTCAGTCAATATTCTCACTGCCGTGACCCAAAGTACCTGATGACCACAACTTAGAGGAAGAAAGATTTATTTGCTCACAGTTCTGGAAGTTTCAGTCTACCAGAGATCAGGTCACATCTGCTGAGCTCAGGGCATGACAAAGGGAAGCAGAGAGAGAGGGAAGATGGGGTCTGTGGACATATATAGAGTCCCCAAGACCATACTCAGAATGACCTACCTCCTCCAGCCACCCCCTACCTGCCTAGGTCACCACTCAATAAATCCATTATAATAGATTTTTCTACTGATGAGATTAGAACCCTCATGATTCAATTATAACACCTCTGAACATCAATACCTGAGCTCTTCCAGGAAATATCCCATACCTTAACCAAAACACCAGCTGCTAATCCTTTTTTGACCTCATAATTGTGAATCAATAAGTTAATAAATGTTCCCAGAGTCACCCAGCTTGTGTGTGGCTGGACCAGAGCGGAACTCTTGACTCCCAGCTCCGAGCGCTTCCCCAGGCAACATCATTGCAGAGGAATTCCATCTGCAGCCACCTCTGAGCCCTGTGCTATTGGACTGGGAGCCGGCATTATTATTAGAGTCGGTCACTGTCATTAGGGTCTTAGGATTTGTCTGGGGTGACAATACAGACACACATGAAATCATTAGGAACTGATAAAGGAAAATTCTACAGCTAGACCTATGCTGCCCATTTGGGCGGAGCTACGGACAGGTAGCTATTTAGACTTAAGTTATTAAAAATTTAGTTCTTCAGTTTTCCTAACCACATTTCAAGTCCTTAATAGCTACATGTGGGTTGTGGCTACCATATTGGATAACATAGATAGAGAACATTTTTTTTTAATCACTCGGAGAGCCCACTGGCCTGTGCTGAGCTGGAGACTGAAGATCCAATGTGAGTTCAAAGACAAGAGAAGCCAA
Organism: Glis glis; assembly: GCA_004027185.1. Taxonomy (NCBI): domain Eukaryota; kingdom Metazoa; phylum Chordata; class Mammalia; order Rodentia; family Gliridae; genus Glis; species Glis glis. Next base: position 91,356 of record PVJS01000156.1, on the reverse strand, counting down.
ACCTCACCAGGGCGTCCTTCACATAAGCATCCCTGTTTAGATTTTTCCAGAAGCTCTGTTGCTTTCTAAATTTAGTACAAGATCCTCATTGGGGCAAAGCAACCCTGTTAGAATTTCATCCCCTGCCTCCTCAATCCCCAGTCTACAGCCAGGCCACTTATATATGAAAAACACACGGTGAGGGCTACATTTTGGTTTCACACTAAAGGAACCATGCTTTATCAGTTAAAAATCATGGATAGAAGACAAGGACTTGTCTCCTGCCCCTCCCCAAATCATACTAACGTGTCTGCAAGGAAGCTTGAAAATTGATTGTTTACTTTTTAATTTTGTGGTGCTGGGGATGGAACTCAGGGCCTCACACTCTACCACTGAGCTACACCCCAGCCCCATTGTTGTTTTTTTTAATCTTTCTAATGAATGAATAAACAAACCATAAATCAACCTGAACAAAAAGGCCCATGGTACCACTCTGAGAAGGCGGAAGGTGATGGGTAAATGAGAGGAGAGTTGGCAGTGGAGTGACGATGGAACATCCACCTGCACAGGACCGTGCGTGGCAGCCCACAGAAGCAGAGATGGGTGGAGACACAGAACCCTGCAAAGGTCTGGAGCAGAAGCCCCAGGGCAGGTTGGAAGCAGGGTACCTGGTGCCTGCAGGAGCTAAGGGAGCTGACCACTGTTTTGGAAGGAGCATCTCCCATGTCTCAGTCCTTCCTCTGTGAGATCAGGCTCCCACCCCTCACACCATACAGCTGGTCATGCACCCGGCTGTGTAGGGGGGAAAGTAAGAGCAAGTTGGTCATGTTAATTCTGTGTGGTCACACGACAGTGTCCTGAACATGAGACATAAAATATGCTCTCTGCTCTCAGAGATCTTTCAATCGAGGTCAGTTGTATGTAATGATACGGGACTCAAGCGATTAGACAATTCATTTAGAGTCTTCTGGGAGTCAAGCACTGGAGGGGAAAAACCCCAGGAACCATGGTTGCTAAGGAAAGACCAGAGACGAAGGGCGATTTGATCTGGAGGATGGTAAGATTTGGGACAAAACAATGATCTCTATTAATTAGATCTAAGAAGTCAGAATTTTTGTAGTGACACTTCCAACCATGTTCACTGGCAGGCTCAGGTGGTCACGATGAGCAGCCCATGTTGTACGTCACTCAGGAGGACGGGGTTCACTGAAGAACGAAAGCCTGCTTTAGAGCTTGCCCTCCCTTCAAGGAATTTTATAAATAAATAAAATACTTACACTTTGTGAGATTCTCTTAATCGCTGAGGATTCTCTTTATCGCTTTGGATGTAGTGAGTAAGTCTTTTGTACTAAGCCACTGAGCCAATGTGACAGCTTAATCAGGGCAGTGGGATGGGGAACGGGAAGAAAACTCCTCACACTCAGGACCAAGCACGGCGCCCATGAATTCAGTTTCAGGATGGAAACCCCAACTGGCCTTATATCATGGTGAAATATGATGGGAAAATATTCTTCATGGTCTTATGGAGGTTATTTAAAAATTATTTATTTTTAATCATGGTAAAAACACATGACATACCATGAACCGCTCCTCAGGGCATACGTAGTTCAGTGGTGTTCAGTGGATTCTCGTTGTTGTGCAACACATCTCCAGATCTTCATCTTGTAAAACTGAAATCTTATACCCATTAAACGCCTCCTCATTCTCTCTCTCCCAAGTCCTTGGTGACCACCATTCTACTTTCTTTTTTTTTTTTTTGCGGTACTGGGGATTGAACCCAGGGGCGTTCTACCTCCGCGCTACACCCCCGGCTCTATTTTTTTATACTTTATTTTGAAACCGGGTCACACGAAGTTGCGGAGGGCCTCACTAAATAGAGAGAGAGAGAAACAGGGAGAGAGAGAGAGAGAGAGAGAGAGAGAGAGAACTGAGGCTGGCCATGAACCCGGATCCTCCAGTCTCCACCTCCCAAAGTACTGGGATTACAAGCGTGCGCCACCACACCTGGCTCTACTTTCTATCTAGAAAGCTGACCACTCCAGGTACCTCGTCTGAAAGCAGTCATGTAGTATTTGTTCTTTTGTGACTGGCTCATCCCACCCAGCATAATGTTCTCAGGGTTCATCAATGCTGGAACACGTATCAGAATTTCTTTTCTTTTTATGGCTGAATACTATTTCACTCTATGCACATAGTATGTTTTGTTGATCCATGCATCTGTGGATGGACAGTTGGGCTGTTTCTACCTTTTAGCTACTGTGAATAATGATGCTCTGAACATGGGTGTGGAGATAGCTCTTTTAGATTCTACTTTCAGTTCTTTTGGGTATTTCTCCAGAGATGGAATTGCTAGATCTTCTGGGAGTTCTATTTTTAATTTTTTGAGCTGCCGCCATTTTGTTTTCTGTAGCGGCTAAACTGGTTGACATCCCTACCAACAGTGCACAAGTGTTCCAGTTCCTCTACATGCGCTTCCACACTTGTTAGTTTTTGTTTTGATAGCAGTTAACCTAACAGCATGAGGTGATATCACACCATGGTTTTGATTTACGTTTCTCTAACAATTAGCGACAGTGAGCATTTTTTCAATATGCTTATTCGCCATTTGTAAATCATTTTTAGAGAAATGGCTATTCAAATCTTTTGCCTATGCTTTAAATGGAGTAATTTGGATGTGTTTGCTGGGAATTGAACCCAGGCACATTCTACCTCTGACCTACACCACCATCCCTATTTTATTTTATTTTTTTTATTTTGAAACAATGTCTCACTGAGTTGCTGAGGGCCTCCCTAAACTACAGAGGCTGGCCACAAAACTGTGATCCTCTTGTCTCAGCCTCCCAAGTACTGAGATTACAGGCATGTGCCACCACACCCAGCTTGGATTTTTTTGTTGTTGTTTATTGTTGCTGAGTCTTGGGAGTTCTTTTTACATTTTGGATATTAACCACTTATCACATATGTGATTTGAAAGCGTTTTCCAACTTTCCATTGATTGTTGTTCCCCTCTGTTGACTGTGTCCTTTGATGTACAGAAGTCTTGAAGTTTAATATAGTCCCATTTTTTTTATTTTTTATTTTTACTTTGGCTGACTCTGCTTTTAGTATCCTAGCCAAGAAACCAGGGCCAAATTCAATGTCATGAAGCTTGTCCCTATGTTTTCTTTTAGGGTTTTATAGCCTTAGGTCTTACATTTAGGTCTTTAATCCATTTTTTTTGGATAATCTGAGACAATTTTTGTGTATCTTGTTAGGTAAGGCAACCACCACTGTGCATGGGGATACCCAGTTTTCCCAACACTATTTGTTAAACAGATTGTCCTGTTACCTGAGAGTTCCTTGATCATTTGACCGTATATTGGAAGGTTCATTTTCTTCATGTTCTTAACCTGCTGGAAATGATTAATTGAACTCCTTTAATGCCAAGGAACAATGAGTGCTCTTTAAAAAATTGCTCAAATTGGTCCCATGAATGTCTTTCTTCTTCAGCAGTTTCTTTCTTTTTTTTTATCTTACACAAATACAAAAGACTCATCAAGATGAATTACACACGTTAAAAATTCATCTGGGTACAAATGAACGTCTCTTTAACCAAAGCCAATGGAAATTTGGATTTCTACAGATGGCAAATCAATAATCATCATTTGTCTTACTGAACAAACCACCTAAATTTCCTTCTAAATATAAAGGGTATGGAAGTGAATGAAAAATGATTGAGTTTATACCATGTTCCAGGTACTGCTCTTGTTTAATGAGACTGCAGCCTGAACAGGTGTCCACACAATTTTCTCTTCCAACAGGGAAGCATATGTAGCTTTTGTTTGTGCAACAAAAAAGCCTATCTTTTTTTTCCCAAACTAATAGCTTTCAAAGAAGGGGATGGCTTCACTCCCACTGTGACCCCCAATTGCAAGTACTCTCAGTTTTTTAGGGTTGGATTTGACCATCCAGGAGAGTATAAAGCGACTGCATTAGCCCAGATAAAATGTAGTATTCTCTTACATAACAGAAGCCCAGAAATGGATATTCCAGGAGCAGAATTCACAGGGCTGGGAGCCCAGGCTTCCTCTCCCAAGCTGTTCACCATCTGCCTCGCAGCAAGCAGCAGCGGAAGAGAAGGGCTGGCTCCCTACCTGCAAACACCACGTACTCACCACCCATCTGCCAGAACCTGGTTCCATGGCCCTCGGGAGCAAAACAGTGGTGTGTATCGGTAGTTAGAAGAAGTTTCAACCAAAAGATAAAACCAGAATGCTTCGATGAATGAGCCCCAACTAGCATCTGTGAGTTACCAACAGCTCTTCCCACTAATCTTGAAGCCAACCTATAACTACAGCGTCCACCCCCACCTTCCCTGAGATATAGCAGGAACCATTTCCTCTTTCTAGCTGTCGAGCACAGGAAACTTGCTCCCCAGCTAACCACAAGGCAATTCTCAGAAGAAGTCATAAATTCAACCCGGTGTAAAAGAAAGCCTTTTCGTTCAGATATAGTAAAGGACTAATAAAAATCTTACTTTAAAATCTGATTTTGAAGCCGGGCGTGGTGGTGCACACTTGTAATCCCAGTACTTGGGAGGCTGAGATAGGAGGATCCGGGTGAGACTTGTTTCTTGAAATCCAGGACACCTTGATCCCTAGAGGCCGAGGGTCAGCTCCAAGGGATTCAACATTTGCCGAGTCCCCATGCCCTGCTGTGTGCCTCAGTCTTTCACTGCTGTAACAAATGCCTGAGATAGATCAATTTAAAAAGATGAAGGGGTTATTCTGGGTCACAGTTTTCAACTTTCAGTCCATGGTCGGTTGACCTGTGGCTTTGGGGCCTGTGGCAAGTCAGCGCATCATGTTAGGAGTGAGTGGCTCACCTCATGATGGCTGGGAAGCAGAGAAAGGAAGGGGCTAGGATACTAATATCCCCTTCAAGGGCACACCCCCCAATGACCTAACTTCCTCCCGCTAGGCCCCACCTCCTAAAGGTTCAAGTACCTCCCACTAGTGCCACAGGCTGGGGACCAAGCCTTCAACACATGGGCCTTCAGGGACACTTACCCAAACTGTAAGCACCTGCCCTTGGATTCTGGTGGCACGTGTTCGGGCATAACAGGTAGGCTTGTGGGTTTGCGACTCTTATGAAGCCATTTCTGAGACATGCACTGTGCACACAAGGAGCAAAAATTAAACACCTTTAAAATATTCACCTGGCCAGGGACTTACTTTAGGTCTTGCATGCTTCATTAACAGCACTCTGTTAAATTCATGGAATAATGTGGTAACGGTAATAAAGGCAACATTATCCATTTTTAAAAATCCATATAATTTCTGTACAGGCTCTGGAAGCAGGAAATCTTGTTATAGATGCACCTATGTTTAGCAGCTCAGTGTATATTTTCTTGAACCCAGTAGTCTGGACAGGACCGAAGCAAAAGCGATAAACATATGCAGCCGGCCACAGGAAGTCAGCACGGGGATTTAGTTACACGTGTAGCTCTAGCTCTTCCAGTTTTCATGACTTACAGACTTTAATAACTGCTCCTAAGAACATGAGATACTTCAGATAACAAAAAATGATGATCCTGGGCAACATTAGATTTGCTAATATTTGGTAATAGTTATTCCAATCTATTATTAAGAATAGATCCTTAAAAAGCCAGAGGAAAATTCCGGTTCTGCCTGGTGCCTGGGGTGAGTTGCATTTCTGTTCCTTCTACATGCATTTTGAGGCTGGACATTTACAGGTGCCGGAGACATCCTCTCCTCACTGGAGGCAGATGGATTTGAGAGTGCTGAACACAAGAAAAGAAAGATCGAGAAACCTCTAGGACTTAATGATACACTGTCTTGTCCTATATTTAAAATTTCGATTAGAGGGTAGAGAGTCTCATAGAATAGACTCGACCTTCTTACAGAAGATAATTGGGGTGATTAATTGAGAGGGAGATCTGTAAAATGCAAAATAGATTCACCATTAAGCGAGCTACAGGGTGAGCCCCTGCAGACAGCAAACTTCTCTCTCTCTCTCTCTTTTTTTTTCCTAACGTTTTGCCTCCTTTAAGTCTCTTCTTTATCCCAGAGAGCACTCGAAAGCATTCCGATGGAGAGGAGGAGCCTGGGCTTTCTGCTGTTCCTCCCATCGCTAGATGGCTCAGCCCCACCTTCATGCACACGGGGTCCTGTGATGGTTCAACTAGATTCTCCCATATGCTCTCTGCTGGGTTGCCATGGTGATTACAGCTTATCGCTGCCTTCCAGTTTTACTTATTTATTTATTTTTTCTCGTCGCAGTCTAACTACCTCTGTGTAGTTTCTGATAATAGAAAAGAGCTGGGAAATACAATAACAGGTCACTAGTCACACATTGGCACCATTGGAAAACCAAGAAATAGCATTTCAAGTTGTGATAGTGTGTCCTTCTAACGTCCTTTTTTTTTTATCCCCAACACTAGTTCCCATCCATCATTTCAAGTACTCAAAGGGACACTGAAATCTAAGAAAATAATACATATTATACCCTTGAAATAAGGAGAAAAACTTTTCAATTGTACCTCCCATTAGGGTTGCTTTTAAAACTCCAGGACAGCTGGGCATGGTGGCGCACGCTTGTAATCCTAGTACTTGGGAGGCTGAGACTGGAGGATCCGGGTTCGCGGCCAGCCTCAGCTACTTAGTGAGGTCCTCCGCAACTTAGTGAGACCCTGTTTCAAAATAAAGAATAAAAAATAGGGCTGAGGGTGTAGCTTGGAGGTAGAATGTCCCTGGGTTCAATCCCTGGTACCGCCAAAAAAAAAAAAAAATACTCCAGGACTTGAGGCGGCTAGAAAGATGGTGAGAGACGAACAGAATTTTCTCATAGAAGAGACCAAATCGAGGGAGTCATCACATCGGTGACCGTCTTCAGTAAACTAAAGTGGGGTGACACGTTTTAATACAAACGCCTCCAGGTTCACAACCCTCAGAAAGCAAAGCCACTTCCTCCGCAGGCAAACGTGTCTGCTCTGGAGGCCGACCGCCTGTTTTTCTGCAGTTTGGAAGAAGGGAAAATCATTTCAAGACAGACTGACAGCTTCAAAGTTTAATTTCCTGGTTACCACATCAGGCTAACAAAATGGGCTTTCAATACTATCTTTGGGGAGGTGTCTCATTTCCCCAAAGCGTTGCCAGAGAAAACAATTTAGCACAGGTTCAGGAGATCCTCATCAGAGAAATGCAAGTGGAGGGGGAAGAGAAGAGCGGACTGAGGGTCACAGGGGTTTATAAGTTCTACCCCCGTGAAGAGTAGGCCTCTATTGACAATTGTTGCTCTGTCTCTTTGCCACAATCGGGAATTTAGTGTGAGTTCCCCCAATGCCTCCACCCCAGCCTCGGGACACACATGATCAAGGGTTCAAAGGCTGGGAGCAGAGGTTTTCAAATGGTCCTATCAGACACGGCAGCCCCCAGGTGTAGTCATGGTAGGAGCTGTTTGGCTAATGTTTACATATCATATATTATGTTGCATTACATTATTATATCATATTGTATCATATCACCTTCTATTATAATGCTTATGAAACTCTTTGAACCGAACCATGAGACACAGAGCCTCCAGAAGGCTTTTCCAAAGGGCACCCCCGAGGTTCTGGTCCCAGTATCCAGGACTGGGTTCCGGAATCCAAGAATAAGAAAAGAAACATAAGACAGTTCAGAAGCACGCACAGCTGAGACTCTGTCCCTTGGGTTTTCATAAAAGACAAAGCTTAGCTGGGTGTGGTCGTGCACCCTGTTATCCCAGTACTTGGGAGGCTGAGACAGGAGTCTCAGTAACTCAGAGGTAGAATGCCCCTGGGTTCCATCCCCAGTACCACAAAATAAATAAATAAATAAATAAATAAATAAATACATAAATAAATAATAAATGAATGAATCCAGATCGAAAAGGCCATTAATTTCTCAGGACAATAACCCTCTTAGAACCACTGACTGAGGTCCATAGGGCTTTGTGTTTAGTGACAGCCCTACCATGGTCTTGGCCCTACTATGATCTTAACAGACACCAAACCTGCTCTTGGCTTCAAATGTAGCCACCACTTTTAATCATTCTCATTATTGATCATCTTTCATCTACGTTCATGTGGTTTTCCGTAAATATGTTTCTGGGTGATGTGAGAGCCCTTGACAAAGTACTAACGACAGGAAGCCATTATTATTACCAAGCCCCAAGGTTTAACTTTTAAATAGATCACCAAAATGCCCTATCAATGTCTCATCAGCGTGCTTCAAGCAGCCCGTCGCTGTGCTCTGTGACTGCAGCTCAAGGGACACGCTTCTCTGTGACTGTGGAAGATCGTGGACACCCTTGACACCTGAGTTCACCCCTCTTTAGGGATCCGGCCACGTGCCTGGCTCACCCTCATAGTGATTCTAATGAAAGTACTCTAATGAATTTGTCGAATGAGTCATGTAAGAGGAAATGACCTACGGACTTCACAGCACCAAAATAAAGGTAAAGTCAGTAAAGGGAAAAGTAAACGCATTTAAAAGAAAAAGAAGGGCTCTGAAATCAAGTGCATGGCTCATCTGGGATGATGATTCCTAGCATCCTTCCCCTACTTCCCACCAGGGAATAGTAATAAAGGTGAATTTATGCTGGCGTTTAGCTTACGGCGACAATATATATATATTATTTTTATACTGGGGGTTAAATCCAGGGGCATTCTGCCTCTGAGCTACACCCCCAGCTCCTTTTATCATTATTAATTTTTTTTAAATTTTGAAATAGGGTCTCGCTAAGTTGCTGAGGGGCTCACTACGTTGCTGAGGCTGTCTTCGAACTTGGGATCCTCCTGTCTCAGTCTCCCAAGTACTGGAATTGTAGGCATGCACCACCATGCCTGGCTTACTGGTGCTTTAAATGAGATAAAGGGTTATTTGCTTCTTCACCCAGTGTCTAGACTTTAAATAAGTCATAAGCATTCTTCTTATTACTATTAGCTTATTTTAATCCTGGTATTTGTCTTACTCCTCAGAAGAGTGGGTTTGGGCCAGTCGATCTAGATCCTCCTGACTTCCCCAAGCCCAGCATGTACTTAAAGCTCCAAGTCCTTGGCACGTCTGGAAGAATCCATACTCTCTTCTCCTCATGGGGATTCATGCCTGTGGTAAGCTGAGCACACCTGGTTTGGGTTCAGATAGATAAGAATACTTGAGAAGCCCTTGCAAAAAAGAGGCTTCTAGAAACAGGAAGAACAGGAAATGTAAGGACCTCTCTCCTCTTTGGTTATTATTAACTAATGATTGGGGGGTGTACAGGAACAGTTTTTTTTTCTTTAAAAATAACTCATATCTCTATAGCACACCTTAGCTTAGAAAGCACTTTCCACATTATCTTAGTTATGACAAATGAAATCCCCTAGACACATTGCTCTGAGCCCGGTGAGTTCTCATCAGCACCATACCCATGGCTATCAGGGATCACAGACTCAGAAGGGCCACAGGATGTCCTGAACCATGTGCACAGCTGCACTGCAGCAGGGAGAGATTGATTGCCTTGGAATTCAGGACATGCACCCCCAGCTCCTGTTCACCTCTGAATTATACTTGGTTTCTACTGATGCCCTAATAAATTACCACGAATCCAGTGGTTTAAGACCATGCAGAGTTCTCATCTCATAATTGCTGAGGGTCACAGGTCTGGGGACAACAAGACCTTGTGTGTGTCACCTTAGCTGCCTTGCGATGGATCCTCTTCCAGACTTACTTGGATAACTGGTAGAATCCACTCCTGTGTGTTTTTAGCACCGTGCTTCTGGAAAGACCCACGAGCTTCTGGAAGCACCCACGTCTCCTGGTTTGCACGTGGCTCTCCTCCAAAACAACAGCAGAGTGCTGAGTCCTTCTCATGCTGCAAATCTCCCCGACCTTCCTTTCTGCCTCCTCATTATTAACCAGACCATCAAAGTTACTTTCTGTGCAGACACCATGTGACAGGATGCTATAGCGAGTAGAAGGAACTCAAGACACCAGACTTTCTCCCAAGAGTGTACAATCTCGTGGGGGAGGCAAGACATGCTCATAAAAATAAGAACACTAGAAGGTGTATGTTCAGGACCTGAGATGCAAACAGAGATTGCATGGAGCATGAATTCAGAGGAAGGAGAGACGCGTCTTTGTGTGTTCGGATAGTAAGACACCTACCTGCAGGGCTGATTGGAATGGGATCATGAATGACAGGAGGGTTTAAGTGACAATGGCACAAGGTAGGAAGGGAATCAACGATTCCAGGATACAGGGAGATGTACTGAGACAGCAAACTCAGAACCATCTGGAGTAAACGATCGCAGACTTCCTTTGGAGTGCTGGCCTGGAGTTCAGCAGGATGAGCGGGAAGTCTCAGGGAGCCTGGGCCTGAACCTTCTCTGAACAGGTAGGCTCTTGGAAAGGTGAACGTCGAACTTTGGCATCAAGCCACTCTGCTAGAAGGCTCCCTGGTGCCACCTGGCTCCCTGAGCCCACATGGCTGGCACGTCACCAGCTTGTATAGTAGCTCATGAACCCCACTCTGTGAGCTCGCAGCCCTGGGTGCTGACATCCAGCTGTGAATGGGACTCGGAAGCACTGGCGATAACCACCACAGCTGGACTTGCCCAGGTGCGTCCCTTAGGAAGCATGGCCACTGTACACAAGTGACATTGCTTGGGGGGAACAGGAAGCAGACGGGGCCACGGCCTCCTCCCCATGCCCGCAGCCCTCGCTGTACTCTTGGGGGTCTCAGCATTCTTCTAAGCTTTCTCCTACATCCCAGTCTCCTCTAGGAGGTGGCTGTAGGTGCCTCTGAGGGCGCAGCAGCAGGGCCACAGCTCCTCCCCACCCTGCATCCCTGTTGGAGAAGAGAACAAGGAAGGAGCCAGTTGGCAGGAAGGCACCTACGAATCATGTGCAGTAAAAGTTTCAATGTGAGAGAAAAGTCCTCACTTTCCTGGGGTGGCTCAGTCCCTTGAAGACAGAGCAGTGGCAGGAAGAGGAGGGGAGACAGTCACTGGGTATCATCGGGGTTCACGGCCACCAGAGCTACGGAAGTCTTTAAAACCCTCAGCCCATACCAGGTTCTGCTACCGATCTCCCCTTGACCTGGGCCCCGTCCGACCCCTCCCGGACTATTTCCAGTCCCTACTTGTAGTCGGAGGGTATCAGATGTTGTAAAGTGTTAGGTTTGGATCTTCGATGTCCCCCCAAAGCTCACATATTGAAGGCCCTGTCCCCAGCGAAGGCAGGGTTGGAAGTGTGGAAATTTTTGGAGGGCCCTCTACATGCATGTACAATTGAGTAGACAATAACATAAGCACACCTGCATGGGCAGGTACACTGGGGTCACAACCCGGGGCACACAACGGTCCTGTGGCTTGGGAAAAGGAAGATATCACATCCTCCTGGGCCCCAGGTTTTCTAGATGACGTCCCGCATGCGGCCCAGCCCTGAAGCGCTGAATCTGCAGCTTGACAGAGATGGAGGAGGCCTGGCGGAGCAGATGGAGCCTGTGGGCAGAGACACAGACAGAAGAAGAGGCCCTGTGAGGGCCAGGGGGCTCTGAGGGTGGGCTGCAGGAGGAGGGGGCCTCAGGCACAGAGGACCCAGATAAGTCACACCAGCAAAGATCCAGGACAGGCAGGGTGCATGGCTTAAAGGACACCTGCAGAGGACAGTGGGGGCGGAGACCCTAGGGGATTGTAGAAGGAGCGGGCAGAGAAGGAGGCTCAAGGAGCTCACGATGGCTGCCGGGACGTGTTCCTGGAGGAGTCTGACACTCAGAGTGCTGGGCTAAGACTTCACCTTGAGCATAAAGAGCTGCACCCCTTCAAGGGTGGGAGCCCAGGAAAGAAATGGTTCCTGAAGCGGTTCTGAAGTGCAGAGAACTGAAGTGGAGAGAAACGGCTTCTGTCTTCTGTAGGAGGTGAGATGATTTATGGAAAGCTAAAACTCACTGATGACTAGATAGATGTTTTCATGCGTCTTCCCTATGAAAATACAAAACATGATTCTTTTAGAACTCCAGTGTGTAGGCTGACATTCCGTGAGGTATTGTTCTAATAATTATAAGATTCAGTTTTATTTTGAATGCTTTTACTGATTACAAAAATATGTCTGCTGTGGAAAAATTTTAAAATATTGAAAAATGCGAAATCTGAAAAGGTACCCAGATCCCTCACTGTAATCCCTAGACCAGGGCTGGGAGCTGCATTTACTTCCATGCAGTCTATTCTACAGATACAATTCTACTTTATAACACCAACTGCAAATGCTTTACACATTTGAGGTTTTGTACAGTTTGAACACCTATTTGAAGGTTCTAGGCCATCTGGGCTGTTGAGAGACCCTATTTGGGGACATTTAGAATGTTCCTGATTCTTTACTGTGTCATATGTGTGTAGATGTGATGCATACATTCAGATGTGTGTATGTGTATGATAGAGATGCTTAGGGCCAGCCTTGTGGGTATTTCTTTACCTCTTAGTATCTTTTCTGAGGATAAATCACCGAGTCCTGGCATACATCCTCTTTCAGGGTCTAGATGCACACAGCTAAGTTGCCTTTCTAGAAAGAACACACAATTTTTTTTTCCTTTTGATACTAGGGATTGAACCTAGAGGCTTTCTACTTCTGAGCTACACCCCCAGCCCTATTTATTTATTTATTTATTTAGTGTGTGTGTGTGTGTGTGTGTGTGTGTGTGTGTGTGTGTGTTTTACTGGGGATTGAACTCAGGGGCATTCTACTTCTGAGCTATACCCCCAGCCCTATTTATTTATTTATTTAGTGTGTGTGTGTGTGGCACTGGAGATTGAACCCAGGGGTGTTCTACCCCTGAGCTATTTTATTTTTTATTTTGAAACAGGGTCTAGCTAAGTTGCTGAGAGTCCTGCTAAATTGCTGAGGCTGGCCTGGAACCTGCAATCCTCCCGTCTCAGCCTCCCAAGTACTGGGGTTACAGGAGTATACCACCATGCATGCCCAGCTCTTTTAACTTTTTTTTTTAATTTATTTTGCAAAAAGGGTTTTGATAAGTTGCTGAGGGCCTTGATAAGTTGCCGAGGCTGGCCTCGAACCTCCTGTCTCAGCCTCCCAAGTACTGAGATTCCAGACTCACAGCCACAGCACCCAGTGGGTGCACACACGTTTACTACCCTCACCCCCAATGAGAAGACTCTCAGATCTCCTCCTGCGCATCCACATCACCCAACTTGGGGAAGCTCCGTTTCTTCTGATAATTGGCACGTTGCCACTTGGATCACCATACAACTGGAGGTCCTGCTTTAAAGAGCCAGCGCGCGCGCGCGGGGACACGGGGACCTCTCCGGAGCCCTCCTCCGCCCTCCCCCGGGTCCTCTAGAGAGGGATGGGAGGGTCGGAGGAGACCTCAAGGTGCCTTTCAGCGCGGCGGCTCAGCTTCTTCACCACCATCGCTGGCACCAGATGGCTCGACCGCGCGGCCAATAAGAGGACAAGGACAGTCTCCGGGCGCTCGCAGTTTTCGGTGTTGCTTTGGCTTAGGCGGAAGTGCGTGGGGACTAGAGTCGCCCGGAGGCCAGCTCGCTGCCAGAAGTGGCTAGGCCGCGCTCACACACTCCTACACACCCGGCGCGGGCCGCCCAGCCCCGGGAGGGGACCCAGCCGGGGGCCGGGCTCTGCGCTCGCCAACTTTGCGCGCGGTCCCCTCCGCCTCCAGTTACCTGAGCCGGCGGCCACGTCACCGCCACATCATCGGGGCCCTTGATACTGCAGGGCGGCTGCAAGCACCGGAGGGACCGCGGCGGCGGCGGGCCGGGCCGGGCCGGGCCGAGGGGGAAGATGCTGCAGTCCCTGGCGGGCAGCTCGTGCGTGCGCCTGGTGGAGCGGCACCGCTCGGCCTGGTGCTTCGGCTTGCTGGTGCTCGGCTACCTGCTGTACCTGGTGTTCGGCGCCGTGGTCTTCTCGTCCGTGGAGCTGCCCTACGAGGACCTGCTGCGCCAGGAGCTGCGCAAGCTGAAGCGGCGCTTCCTGGAGGAGCACCAGTGCCTGTCGGAGCCGCAGCTGGAGCAGTTCCTGGGCCGCGTGCTGGAGGCCAGCAACTACGGCGTGTCGGTGCTCAGCAACGCCTCGGGCAACTGGAACTGGGACTTCACCTCCGCGCTCTTCTTCGCCAGCACCGTGCTGTCCACCACAGGTAGGACCAAGGCCTCGTTACCCCAGCAGCGCGGTCCCTTCTGGTGGTGACCGGCCCGGGCAGGCGCCGCCGCGGTCCCTAACCTTCCCCCTCTCCGCTTTTCAGGATACCCTCAGCCAGACCACCAGGTGAACCCGGGCATCCAGGGGCCAAGGCGGGGAGGTAGATGGTAGCAACTTCCCGGGTGCGCGCCCCTTGTCCTGACCCCTCCCCTCCCCGAGGGCCTAGGCCGCAGAAGGTCTTAGTGATACCTTAGCAGGTCCCCTTGGGGACCACCGTGCCCTCTCGTTTGCAGACACCATGCATAGGTAGCTTGGAGGCAGTCTGGGGGTAGCCGGGCGACATCACCCTGCTCTTAGCAGGTGAGCTCTGGGCAGACAGGCCCAGTGGGTTTTCTTTCAGAGCAGGTCAAGGTGCAGAGAGGAAAAGGAGCCTCCTATTGTCTAAGGTCCCACAAAATGGGGGCACCCGAATTCAGCAGCTATTTCAACTAAAGGTGTGTGTGGCTCCCAGGCAACTTTGAAAGCCACTCCTGAAGGACAAAGCTCAGGTGCAGGGGAGATGGACGCATGCCCGAGGGTGCCATCACCCCACTAGGTTAGGTCCAGAAGGACATTTTCCCTCAGCCTTGCCTGGGGAGGCCACACACCTGGGTGGAGATTTGGATAGATGTTGGGCACTGGAAAGAATCTCAAAGGACATTGGGCACAGTCCCTTTCCCTTATCCGGGAGACCCAATCTTTAAAACAATCCATTTTGGTGAATACAAGGTCACATACTTCCTAGTTACCTGTGGAGTCCAGGAATCTGGGCCTTGTGATTTCATTTCCAGGAACACTTTGTAGCCTCCTCCCCCCAGCCTTTACAGGTGAATCAGCTTCGCTAGGTGACTCCAACCCTTTCTTCCTCCCCAACCCTCTCCACCTCCCAGGCTCTATTTGTTTATATACCCTTTAGGCTATACCCAGTGGGTTGTGTTAGCAATTACTCCATAATAGGTAACAAATAACACAGTGCCCATGCAGATTGCATAAGCAATTATTCAAATGTCTGGGGTGAATTACTAAACGGATGTAAGTTTATCCTGGAACAAACAGAAAGAGTATTCTAGCTTGCATTGGGATATTTACAAAAAAAAAAAAAACTGTGCTAAAAGTAGCCCTAAACAAGACAAACCTGTTATCTCGCTTTCCAAAGAATGTTTCTTTCCCACCATGGCTCTTGAATTTTCATTTCAACGCATGCTGTCTCCATCGTCTTTACCCAGTTCTGATCTTCTCATCAGACAGGAGCCACCTCACTTGTGTTTTCGGATTATATTTGTGCTAAAGTGAAAATCACACACTCTCTCCTTTAGAAGAATTTCCACCGGGTTCTGGCAAGTTGGGTAGGCGCTTCGAGAATGGTGGGAGCTGTCCTTCGTGGTACTCGGAAGCCAGGAGGAATGAAAAGGACATGTTTGCCTGTCCTGGGTGCGGTTTCCTCTCCCCGGCGAAGCTCGTGTATTATCTCAATAGCATCTGTGCTTAATTAAATGTCCCACATTAGTTCATAGTTTATTTCCTTTGGGAAATACTTGTCTATTTAAGATGTGAATCCCTCCCCCCCTTTAATTAGGAAAAATTGCAGTTCCTGTAAAAAATAAATGGGATAAGGCTAGATGTCTTATTATTGGTATTCAGTTGGCATTGTAGTTCCTAAGAAAGTCTGGATTCATCCAAAACAAGGGTTCATTTAGGAAATCAGTTCAAGGGGCACTTGGGGACAAGCGCGAGGAACAAGGTGCCTCTGGGTTGGTAGAATCAGCAGATCAATGAACTCTTGTTCTGAACACAGCTATTCTGAGACAGAGGTCCTCCTCTGTTGGTTTTGCACTGAGGCATTGCTGGATACCTTAGATATTCCTTATGGTCTCAAAACTGGCTTTGTGGCAGGAGTTCAGATAACTTTTAAAGCTGGTATACTTCATTACTAGGAAAATATTTTTTTCTGGAAGAGTAGGAAACTTGAGTACATTGGAATTGCTCCTCTTTCAGCTCCTTTCTTTCTTTCTTTCTTACTTACTTACTTACTTACTTTCTCTTCTAGCCCTGTGGATGACAATGGCTGAGATAATTATCAGCTAGTTAATCGGTACAGTTAATCTAGTTAATCTGGACTTGTCTGGAATGGCAATAATGGGTACTACAAAGATGCCATTCTTGGTAGTCATCACTCTAATACCGAGTCATGAATTTGTCAGCATCTTTTCACCCCTAAGAGCCCGTGTTCCCATGGAAGGAACCCGGTGAAGTCTGCAGGGTCTATTTGGAAAAAGCCTTAGGTTGGCACGATTCCCCAGTGTTTTCTTCATTCTCAACTCTGCCAAGGATTCCAAATTATTTTGAAAAGACAATTTATCACCTCTTTACTTCCCCTTGAAGGGGAGAATAGATTCTGTTTGTCTCTCCTCCATTGCCAGGTTCATGGCTGAGGCATCAGTAACGAAAGCCAGATTGGCCAGAGGGACGCATACACGTGTTTTAAGTTTGGCGTGGTGGGGAGCTTCAGAGATGGATTAGGACATCCCTTTCCTTGGCTGGGGGTGGGCTCCCTGGGTGGGCTCTTCTTCATCAGGAGGTCAGGGGTGTCTCCTCTGGCCTGCTTCAGGGAAGAGGAGTGAGGGCAGGAGGTGGGCTTTGCTGTACCTGCTGCTTCCTCAGATGCCAAGAGGTTGTGTTTTGGAGTACCATGTCCTCAGCTCCATCACCCTCGGTTTGAAAACAACATGGCGACAGCGACGTGGAATCTGCTATGAAAAGGAGAAACAGTGCCACCCATGGGAGCCTCCCAGGGGGAAGGGATGCACGGAAGGGAAAGAAGACTAAAGTAGCTCTGACATAACTTTATTTTAATATACTTTTATTGGTGTATTATAGTCTCACCTCATAATGCAGTTCATAGTGATAGGGACATACATGCACACAACACTTGGAGGGCTTCCCCGTCCCCGGCTCCTTCCCCACTCCCCCCTTCCCCATAGAGGGTACTGAGATTGACACTGGTATTCTTACATATGTACACAATGTCGATGGAAGTGATTCCTTCATTGATTCTCCCTCTCCCCCCACCCTTCCCCTAGACCCCCTCCCTGGCTCCACTAGAGTTTCTCCTCCATTATCTGGAGTCCCTCTGGTGTCCTGATTACTCCCTAGCTTCCACATATGAGAGAAAACATATGACCCTTCACTTTCTGTGACTGGCTCATCTCACTTAACATAATGTTCTTCAGGTCCATCCATTTTCCTGCAAATGACATAATTTTGTTCTTCTTCATCGCTGAGTAGAATTCCATTGTAATCCATTCATCAATTTTGTGATCCATTCATCTGTTGGTGGACACCTAGGTTGGTTCCATAATTCAGCCATTGTGAATTGTGCTGCTATGAATGTGGATATGTATATAATACTAAGGTTTTCTGATTTCAGTCCCTTTGGAAAGATACCCAGGAGTGGTATAGCTGGACCTACATAACTTTTATACTGTGATTCCCCCCTCCCTCCAAGGACTAAGGAAATAATTTTTAGGTGATATTGAAGTTATCTTGAGTAGCCACATTAGACTTTGAGCCATGTCATTCACTCTTAAGAACAATGGATGAGGTTGGTTTGCCATACATTTGCTTCTTTATTCCGTTCCCCCTTCTCCCCCAAGAAAGGCCATATCAGGATGAGGAAGTTTGGTAAAATATAGTTTTTGTGGTCATACAATACAGAAGCTGGGGCTGCCTTTTCCTGCATCATAAATGTGGGAGCCACATGACGCTGAGTCCGTTTCTGTCATTTGCAGCCGTGGATGCTTGTCCCTGTTTGAGAAGAGATGCTTTGAAACTCTTAAAGGGTCTAGTACGGGAACTTGTTTGTGTTTGCTTATAGCAGTCTTTGATTTGGTCAGGCAGAGAGCTACTCAAGCATTGGAGGTTTTCAATAAAGAAAGTAGGAAAAGGTAATAAGGAGTGTGCTAGGTTGATCCACACTTTTTTTTTTCTTTCTTTCTCTCTCTTTTTTTTTGTGGTGCTGGAATTGAACCCAGAGGCATTCTACCTCCGAGCTACATCCCCAGCCTCTTTTTATTTTTTATTTGGAAACAGGGTCTCACTAAGTTGCTGAGAACCTCGCTAAATTGCTGAGGCTGGTTGTGAATCTGTGATCCCCCTGTCTCAGCCTCCCAAGTACTGCCATTACAAGTGTGCACCACCACGCCCAGCTTTTAAATTGCCAGTAGGAGATATGTATTATTACCACCAACAAATATTTATAGGGCTCTTAGAATAGAGCAGGGCTGAGCAAACCACAGCTCAGCTCCGGGGCCTAATCTGGCTCTACCACCTGTTTTCATGTGCTCTGAGCTAAGGATCGTTTTTATTCTTTCAACTGGTTGGGGTGGGGGGAATCCAAAGAAAAATAACATTTCCTGACACATTAAAGCTTTATAACAATCCAATTTCATGGTCCATAGAAGCTTTGTTGGCCTGTAGCCACACCCATTAGTATGTGTCCCTTCTGGCTGCTTTCTGGCTACAGTGGCAGGGGTAAATAATTGTGACAGAGACCATATGGCCACGACACCTTAAACGTTTGCTCCTTACCCTTTACCGAGCGAGTAAGCATGCTAGCCGCTTTAGTCCAATACTCAGAAGGAATTCCAAGAGTCATTCTAAGCTCTCTGCTCCTTTTGGTAAATGTTCTGTAAGGCAGCCCGGCTCGCACGCTCCCTCCCGATGTCAAGTGGGGTGGGACAGCTGAGCTACGGACCGCCACCAAGGCCACTTCCAAACAATGGTGGCTATTCCAGGATGTCACTAATTTGAGAGCAAATCTATGACACTTTTCTTCTTCTCCTCCTCTTTCTCCTCCTCCTTCCTCCTACTCCTCCTCTTCCTCCTCCTCCTCCTCCTCCTCCTCCTCCTCTTCTTCTTCTTCTTCTTCTTCTTCTTCTTCTTCTTCCTGGTACTGGGAATTGAACCCAGGGACTTTCTATCTCTGAGTTATACCCTCAGCCTTTTTACTTTTTTATTTTGAAACAGGGTCTTTTCTTTTCTTTCTTTTTTTCTTTTTGGTGGTACTGGGGATGGAGCCCAGGGACATTCTACCTCTGAGCTACACCCCCAGCCCTATTGCCCTATTTTATTCTTTATTTTGAAACAGGGTCTCACTAAGTTGCGGAGGGCCTCACTAAGTTGTTGAGGCTGGCCGTGAACCTGAGCTCCTCCTGTCTCAGCCTCCCAAGTACTAGGATCACAGTCATGTTCCACCACACCTGGCTCAACACTGTTTTCTTTTGAAGGGTGACTGAGCTACACTTCACGTTGGGATTAGCTTGTCTAAAATGTGGAACAGAAATGATAGCACGAACAAGTGAGCAATCCTATATCAGTTAGAAGAGAGATCTGAAATCCCATGTGCCGAGGTGTGTGCTTTTGGCCCAGGAAAGCCTTGTTTCAGTTTTGAGCCTTTCTGTTTACTTCCAAACATTGAATATTGTGGTTTTTGAGTCCTCATCAAACTAAAGGCACAGCTTCAGGCACATGGACGTGACAGGTGGTGAGAGGCTGCTCAGAATCCACAACGCTAAAGCATTTTAAAAACCTACTCCTTGCACCCTTCCACGTGCCAGGCAGTGTGTGCACGTAGCATCTTCCACGTGCACTAGGGACTGATGAGATGGAGCCCCAAATCCTCACCTCTCAGGGCAGAAACAGAGACTCAGCTTGGTCTGCAGACCTAGAAGTGGCTTGGCCCTGATGGACTCCGGGTGCACCTGGCCTAAGAGGCCAAGCTGCATGACGCTCTGGGTACCGAAGACTGATAGGGACTGCGGGGTTGATAGAGTGTCGCAGGTTCACGGCTAGCCTCAGCAACTTAGCAAGATCCTCAGAACTTAGTGAGACCCTGTTTCTAAATAAATAAATAAATAAACAAATAAATAAATAAATAAAAATGGCCGGGGGTGTAGCTCAGAACAGAGAAATACTTCAGCATGCTTCTACTTAAGAAGGCAGAGGGATGTGTAATAAATTCCAGAAGCATTTTTACCCCATGCCTGCTCAAGGAGAACAGATATTCATTTTGTCTTTAAACATATAAACCCATACTTGCCTATAGAACATTAGTTCTTTAGTATTTTGAAGAGTTTTGATTTTTTTCCCTAAACTACAAACTTGCTGCTCTCTGGGTCTCCTCTAGCACCGGAAGCACACTATTTTGAGTGGCTCTTCCCCAAAAGAAACTACATCTTTTCTTTTGCTGCCATCACTAGTTTTCGTGAAGAAAAGAATCTTTCCTTGTGCACTTACCCTGCTGGGAACTCGGGCCCTCGGGGGAACTGTGTAACTCTTGCGTGTGGGAGCACAGCTTCTGCAGGGTGGGAGAGACACGGCAGGTGCAAGCATGGGAAAGTGCTAACACTCAGTTGTTCTGACCCCTAAGAAAGTCAATTCCCAATGGTCCAACCCCCTGCGAGGTCGATTTCAGGGTCAGACGCACCATCTACGTCCCGAGCTCTTTGGCACGTTCAGAGTTGCACTGCTATCCCTCTCATTTTCCAGAAACATCCGTTGGTGCCGGTTATAGCCGAATCTATGAAGTGCCTCAGCCCTTGACTTCTCCAGGAACTCCGCTGTGATTACCTTGCCCATTCTGACAGGGGACAAAGGTCGTCTTTATCAGAAGCTGCACAGCTTCTGATGGGTTCTCTCAATTTTCAAGGCCCTTCCCCCTGGGATTCAGTCATTCATTCGGGGTGGGGCCCTCTCTCTTCCCACTCTTCAGAGTCGGTGGCCACTGTCGGCAGCTCATGCGCCTGAGGTTGGAGGGAAGGCAGATGGTGGGGAGGGCAGAGCTGTAGAATTTGTGTTCCTTAAAAGGACTGTGTGATTTTACAGGCTCAGCTGTTTCTTTCCAATGGCATTCGTGTTTCAGTTCTTCAACTTGTCAAACAGCCTCGGTGGCCGTATTGATGAGATGAATTGGCTTCGATGAGACATCGGCAGTGGTCTTTAGTTTGCTGCCGTCTGCTTGATTTCAGAGCAGAGTCCACCTTTCTGCATTAGCTGCTCCGAATGGGGCTGGCTTGCTTTGTAAAATGCAAGCCTACCTTCGAAAGGCGTCAGGGATGTAGTTACTAGTACTGTGACCAAGTGGCTGAGGGGTATTTTGCTCTTCAGATAGAAATCACAAACTGGCAAAGTATAGCCCCCTGGGCGTTCGCAGCTCTGAGTGCCAGCAGCTTGGTGTACGCCTATGGACCGAGCGCCAGTGGTTCCTGGAAGCTGGTGTCAACAGCTCTCCCAGACCTCTGCGGGTAGCTCCAGCTGCGCGTCTGGAGCTCTTCCACACGACGCAGGTCTCTGGCTTCTGCAGTCGCTGCTGTTGGACTGCCAAGCATTCCTAGACCTAACCCTTGGTGTTACCAGCTGCCAGTGCACCCGGCTCAGCCCACTCTACTGGGGATAAAGATCACAAGCAGGAAGCAAAACTCATCTGAACAGGACTTTACAGGGGCCTATGCTGCAGTAGGACAGGGGCCCCAGACTGGCCTGAGACCGAGAAGTATGCTGCCTCTACAGCCAAGAGGCAGGTCTGGACATGCGCACAGCCCCCCACAGACTTCTGCTGAACCGTGCCTGCCTGTGCAGGTCCATGGGATCGGCCTGCTTAGCTGTTATGGGCGAGGCAGGTGCTCCTCATGGGTTGAATTGAGAACAGTCCAAGGTGGGCAGAGACATCAAGAGTGGCGGCTGTCGGGCAGAGTCATCAGGGTGGCCAGCAGGTCCTCTTGAAGCTGCCGCAGCTAGAAGCTCCTTGAGACTGTCTTGATGTCACCGCAGCAGGCAGCAGGCATTTGGGGGCAGCCCTAGCTGTCAAAGTGTTGAGCCCTTCTCTTGTCTCAGCACCATGAGGGGCTTATGGTGGAAAGCTCACAGGGGATTCAGAGACTCCGGCATTGCAGATTTGATAGAAATCATGGCTGGTGGATGCGGGAGAGGAAGCCAACCCAGGCGTCTCCAGGATCTGAGGGTGCTCCGTGCATTGCACTTTGGAGACAGCTGGAGGCTCAGAGACTTGAAGGCTCGCTCCTTGTTCATGCTCAGTAGCTTCGCTCAGAACCCAGACTGTCACCCGTCAGCTGAGGGCACCTTCGCTCAATTCAGACGTGAATCACAGATGGGGACGTGTGGCTCCCTGAGCGTTGTCAGTCCTGAGCTTCGAAGGCCAGCTCCCAGCTCTGAGCCTCCCCTCCTGGCAGGCAGACCCAGCAGCCATTAGCCACCTCTAGCACTCTCCTGCAGCTAGGTCCCAACAGCTGGAGTCCCAGCAGCGGGAGACCACAGCTCCCGACAGCTAGGTCCCAACAGCTGGAGTCCCAGCAGCGGGAGACTGCAGCTCCTGACAGCCTTCTGCATTACCAGCCATAGCCACTGGCCCCCCTCAGTGCCTGCAGCCCCTGTGTGACCGCAGCTCAGCCTGCTTTATTCCAGGTAGAAATCAGGGATAGGCCAAGTGCAGCTCCCGGGGTAACAGCTCTGCAGAGTGAACATAGCAGCTCTCAGCTCCTCTGCCCTGCTCTGCTGGCAGCTCAGGATTGCTGCCCTCTGCCTGCTGCCACTTGCAGCATCAGCAGCCAAAAAGCCATCGTGACCGGAGCTGAGTAAGAGGGTCAAAGGCAGCAGAATGGCAGTTGGTGTCACATGTCCCAGGCTGTTGCAATGCATTCGGACCCTCTGAGGGTGGTGGGAAGCACAGGCTGGGTTTGCAGGAAGAGGCGCTGTGATCCGACTTGTTGTCTGAATAGGTTGGCCCAGGCAGGTGTAGGAGGGCAAAGGGGTTAAAAGAGAATCAGAGAGGCGCACACCTGTCATCCCAGTACTTGGGAGGCTGAGATAGGAGGACCACAGGTTCGGAACCAGCCTCAGCAACCTAGTGAGACCCTGTTTCAAAATAAAAAATAAAATAGGGCTAGGGTTGTGGCTCAGGGGTAGAAGGCTCCTGGGTTCAATCCCCAGCACCACACACACACACACACAAAAAAAAAAAAACAAAATAGAAGAGAAGAGGAGAACCTGGATGCAGCCTGGGGCACTCAGGGCAGCAGGAGTGGGTGGTGGGACATGGTCAGGTGTGCGTACGCACTGATGGCCGCGCCTGCAGTGTGGGCTGATGGGTCGATTGGGTGTCATGGAGGATTGGCTTGTCATGGAGGGTCTGGTGCTCAGTCTTGGGGTGTGGAGCTTGGGTCCCTCTTGGGTAGGTCTTGTAAGGCCCCCGCTTGTGTGTGGGTGACTGTGCCTTCTGTTGTACGGTGTGCTATGACAGGTCTCAAGGTGGTCCTGTGCCTCAGGTGTCTGAGTGCCGAGGCCGATGGCTTGTGACAGGTGTCTTCTGAATGTGGCCTTGCAGGAGCAATAGAACAGTATGGGAGAGGGACTTCACAGGGACAATGGGAGTTCTCCAGGCTAAAATTGCCATTTGATGAATACGTTTAAAATAGTTTTAAATGCTTCAACTTCTATGCTAAGAAAGAGAATCTAGACTGTACTATTTTCTCATTTAACATTACATAAGACTGCGTGGAAAACTGAAAAAAAAAAGAACAGATGGGTTTGCTTTGTATTGTATAAATTTAACAGTGGATATTTAGAATCTGATGTAGTGGTTCAGTATAAAAATTTACAGTTTTATATAGCTCAAAGAATGACAATAAATAAATAAATATCCCCTGAATATTTTTTAGGAGTAGTTAATATTAAATAAAGTTACCATGGAGTGAATCTAGGTGGACTCCATTTTTAGGAAGTAAATAAAAGAAACTTTTTTTTTTCTTTCATAAGGGAGTCAAGCGTTGTAGGAGGATATCGGCTTCAGATAAACACATTTACAGGTTTACACTTTGCAGTCGATGGGGAGTCAGCTCGTGACCCCAAGGAAGAACTAAGTTCACGTCTTCCTTGGACTTTTTAATTTGCTGATGTAGTTGGAAACGCTCCCCTTCATAGAAACGTGGCTGGCTCCCGTCCTGACGGTCTGAGCACCCCGCTTCTTTCTCAAATGCTGTGACCTGATGTAGCCTCGGCTTGTGGGTAATAGGAGGGAAAGTGGGATGTTTGAAACCCAAATTTAAAGGTAGGGGTGTTCTTGCGAGTGAAATTCTCCCCGTGCTGGAGCACTGGCACCGAAGCACTCAATTATTTAGAGACCGTGGTTAGGTGGATTAAGTTAATTAAAGGAGCTGGTGAGGCTGTTGCAAAGCGGCCCTGCTGTCAGCCTGAGTCAGGCTGGCTCTGGCAGGACTCTCCATCCACCTGTGTGTGACCACAGGGCAGGTGGCTCCCATGGGTGCCCCTGCGGTGAGCATTATCCCCCTGCAGCAGGAGCTGGGGTGTGGGTGAGCAATCTGTCACCCGTCCCTCCCGCTCACCTCCCCGCCACCACCAAGCAGCTAGTGCTTAGAAACCAGCCCACTAATATGGTAAGAGCGGAAAAAAAATTTAAAAACAAAAAAAGAAGGAGGACAAAAAAAAGCAAACTTCTGGTCTTAGTGTGCGGGACAGGACCTGAATCTACATTTGTTCTTTGGGCAACTCTGGCTGAACACTTAATTTGTTTTTATTTTGTATTTATTTTTTATGGTATGGGGGAATGAACCAGGGATGTTCTACCTCCAAACTAACTATACTCCCAGCCTTTTTTTTTTTTTAAACAAGGTCTTGCTAAGTTGCTGAGAGTCTCACTAAGTTGCTGAGGCTGGCCTCGAACCTAGAGTCCTCCTGTCTCAACCTCCCAAGTACTGGGATTATAGGCACACACCACCATGCCTGGCTGAACGTCTATGTGTAGAGGTGATGTGCGGAGGCCCAGGGACATGTTTGGACCTGCCCATCCAGTTTTGCTTCATTCACAACTATGGTTTGTGTGTGGGTTTGTGTTACAGTCTCCCTTTGTGCCTGGGCTGTGTCACTTGGCTCAGTGCTGGTGGAGTATGTGTCTGCGGAGTTTGTCCTGCCACCCAGCCTGTCCCCATCCAGGGTCCCAGCCAAGGGTAGGAGTCCCCAGAGCTGCCCTTGCATCCGTCACTCACTCCGGGAGGCAGCGTGAGGTCAGACGTCATGAGTGAGTCGCACTGGATCCGTCCAGCCTGGGGTGAAAGCGAGCTTCCTGCACCATTTATTTTTAGGGAGACGGTCTCTATGCAACTGTGCCAAAGGGCCCTACTAAGTAAATCTGGAAGAACAGGAGTGCACGCGTCACAGCAGCAGGAGTTCCCAGTGTGGGGAGACGGGGAGACGCAGGACCCGTGGGGTCCCTGGCTTTCATGGTGGAAAAGAATTTCAGCACGAGCCAGCCAGAGACATAGACAGAGGTTTATTTAAGAATGTAAGCTGGGCATGGTGATGAACGCCTATTATTCCTAGTACTTGGGAGGCTGAGATAGGAGGATCGCAGGTTCAAGGTCAGCCTCAGCAATTTAGTGAGGTTGTCAGCAACTTGGTGAGACTCTGTTTCCAAATAAAAAAAATAAAATGGGACTGGGGGCTTAGCTCAAGTGCCACATGACACTCTGAGCAAGCTGTGGGCATGTGGCGGCCTCACTGTGGAATTGTGGGGTCCCGGGGACATCTGTAGGGCTTGTATGTGGAGGCGGGCATGGGCTGTGGTGGTCAGAGAAGCTTCATGAGGAGCCAGCTTAAGATTAAATACCAGCATGGGCGAGGTTGGGTCGAGCGGGCAGAGGGAGGAGGACCATTGTGGACAGGGACGTCTGCCCTGCACCACCATGCAGGTGGGAATGAGCCAGTCCATAGAAAGAGAGCGGGGAGCCAGTCTCACAGAACTGAGCACTACCTGTGGGCAAGAGCTGCGAGAGGCTGAGCTGGAGAGGAGGTACGGAAGTAGAGTGGGCACTCGACTCTAGGCAGCAGGGAGCCGCGGAGGGCTCTGGAACATGCAGTGATGCGTGGCCTGGCTCGCACACCAGGCTCTTGAAGCCATTCAGATATGGGGGCGGGGGTGCACTGGAGAGAGAGTCCTGGCTGAGGACCAGGAGGCAGAGGGGAGAGTGCTGGGCATGGGGAGGCCACGGGCACACCTTTCTGTTGAGCCCCAGGTGAACCTATGGGACCTCCTAGTACAGTCCCTGGGCACAGTGGATAAGGCGGTCGCCCTGGGCTGTGCACTGGGTTTCATAGCTGGACAGACAAGAGGGCTGGTGAGCAGCCATACTGTCACTGTGTATAGAAGCATGACTTCCTTTGGGGGGTGCTTCGAGTCTTCTGGGGTACCTGTGGGGAGGTGGGTCTACCACCCAGAAAACCTGCGCACAGTAGGTGAGGTCCTACTAATCAGACTGACTTTCTCCTTCCCTGGAGACATGGTAGTTGGGAAAGCCACCGTGCCTTCTGTCTCCGAGTACAGTAGAGTGGCCTCGCCCATTCCTCCTCGTTTGCAAGTCTGAAAAGGTGGCATGTTAGCCTGGCGTGGTGGCACATGCTCGTAATCCCAGTAGTGCTTGGGAGGCTGAGACAGGAAGATCACGGGTTCGAGGACAGCCTCAGTAAGTAGTGAGACTCTCGTCAGCCAAGCGAGACCTTGTTTCAAAATTAAAAAAATAAAATAAAAAGGGTTGGAGTATAGCTCAGAGGTAGAATGTCTCTCTGAGTTCAACCCCCTGTATCATAATAAATAAATAAATGGTACATTTCAGGGTACGTGGTGAGACAATTTATGTTTGAGTTTTTCCTACTTCTGTTTATTTTCTCATCTCTTTTTTTTTTGTACCGGGGGTTGAACGCAGGGGCGTTCTACCTCCGCACTACGCCCCCAGCCCTATTTTTTATACTTTTATTTTGAAACCGGGTCTCACGAAGTTGTGGAGGGCCTCACTAAGGAGAGAGAGAGAGAGAGACAGGGAGAGAGAGAGAGCGAGAGAGCTGAGGCTGGCCGCAAACCCGAATCCTCTGGTCTCCGCCTCCCAAATTACTGGGATTACAAGCATGCGCCACCACGCCCGGCTTATTTTCTCATCTCTGACATGAGGCTGGGCTTCCATCAGCCTGTGTCCCCAAAGAAACATGCCAGGGGGCGGGACAAGGGCGGGAACTGGGGGAGGGCTAAATGAGTGCTGTGCGCATGTATGCCTCTACCACCCTGAACCTCATCAAGATGTATGATTACAGTGCACCAATAAATTAAAAAAAGAAACATGCCCACCGTCCCCACACACTGGCCTCCTTCCTAGGTGCCCATCAAATGCTAAGAGTCCCCCTAGCAGGTAATTCGCCATTTCCCATTAAATGCAGAGGTGGGGGGGGTGTGCCACCCAGAAACTTCAATGACTGAGACTCTTTGAGTTCAGTCCCTTTGGGCCCAGGCAAAGGGAACCCGGTCCTAGTCCAGATGGAGGTCTCAGAGCTCAGCCTGGCTGCGGTGCAAACCAGACCGTGCACCCAAGACTCCAGGGCAAGGTGTACCCCGCCGCGTCCTGTGTGCTGCTGCGCCTGGTGGAGCAGGGATGCGGGCTCTGTCTCCTGCTCGGTGGGCACAGGTGCTTCCCAGCATGGGTGACTCGTTCTCTGTGTCCTCAGCCCTGGGCACAGTCTTCTTTCATCCCCAAGGGCTGTTGCCCAGGTTAATTTTTTCTCTGAAGATGTGTTTTGTACAAATTCACTTTTACACGGACATAGCTGCCCTATTTTCTACTTCTTTTTTCTTCTAAAAATATCAGCTCTAATCTGAAGCTAATATGTTGTGACGTGCACATAGCCAAATTACCTAACTGCATGAATGAGAATATGTTACTAGTGATTTTGACTGGATGGGGTGAGAAAGTCAATCGATGGACCAGGGACCTCGGAGGTCATTGTATGGCCACCTTACCAGTCCTGGATTTTGTTGATTTATTTTTTAACTGCCCGCGATCCTGGTGAGGCTCAGCCTGGATGTGGCTGCAGGCAAGAGTTTTGAATAGGGTGGCATAAAAATGGCGTAGCCACTACTGCTGTTAACGCTGTGATGGTGTGAGAGCTGAGGATTACTCTGCCTTCTAAAGTTAAAGGTTTGAGGCCAAGCAAGAGAGGCGTTGATTAGTTGCAGGTTGGGTAGAAGTTCAGCCACAAATATGTCATGTCTCCTTGTTACCCAGCATCTCCCAGCACCTTTGGGGGTGGTCTTCCACAGGACGTGGTGCCCGGGGGTTCCCAGTGGAAGAGAAGTTTAAATCCAGGGTTGTCTGCACAGCTCCTGTGCCTCAGGGAAATGCCTTCAGCATGCATAATAAAATATAGTAAAGCCTATTCTAAAAGCGCCTCGCTGAGAAGCCTTTTCAATATAATAACTTTTAGACCTCAGGGTAGTGATGGCCGCAGGATAATTATGTCAAACCGGAAGGCAAACCCCAGGGAAGAGGAGGTTAGAGGAAACGCGGCTTTGGTTACTAGATCAGGAGGCCTATTATTTCAAGATATTGGCACTTTAGGAAAAACTAGATCTGTTGTCTCTGTTGGCTTCTTTCAATTTGTCTTCAGTCTTGCCCTGTCACTAAAATTCCTAAGTGGTCAAGAATGAGTGAGAGGGGAAAATGCTTTTTTTTCTTTCTTTTTTCTGGTATTGGGGATTGAGGCCAGGGGCGTTCTACCACGAGCTACACACCCAGCCCTTTTTATTTATTTTTTTTAATTTTGAAACAGGGTCTCTCTAAGTTACTGTGCACATTCTCGAACCTGCAATCCTCTTGTCTCGGCCTTCCAAGTACTGGGATTACAGGCATGTGCCTTTGCACCAGGTTTGGGAAATTTTTTCTTTTAAAGAAAAAAGAAAAGAAAAGAAAAGAAAAGCAGGCATTCTCAAATATAAAGTGATTCTTCTCAGCACTGCAGTTTTCTGCAATAGTCAGGGTCAGGGGTAAGTTCCGACTCTTTTCAAACATCCCAGGAAGAAAGGAAGCCCTTGTGCGACAGACACACAGGTGGGAGCCTGGGCACATGCAGGTCGCCAACTCACAGCAGCCGGGGGGGGGGGGGTGGTGGACCGGAGGATAGCAGAGGGGCAGCAGCTCGTGGGAGATTCCAGGGCGTGTCTATGTGGTCCCATGGTCCCTCTCCTGCATCAGGGGGCTGGTGCTGACCCTGGCTGTGAGCTTGGGTAAACCCTGCTCCCCGGAAGGAACCTAGCTACACTCTTCAGCAAAGGAAGTGTTTATCGGAGAATAGGAACCATGTGTGATTCAGGCTCACAGCCGAGGGAATCCCAGGTGTGTTCTGACCTGGGACAGTGTGTGTGTGTGTGTGTGTGTGTGTGTGTGTGTGTGTGTGGCGGAGGTCTTGAGGAATCCTGCAGAGAAAGGGTCCCAATCTTGAGTCTTGTTTTGAAGCCTCGTGTTGAGTGACAGGGCTGCAGGTGGAAGATGGCAGAGTTGGCTATTTCTTGAGACCAACTGGGGATGGGGACTCTGGGATTAATCCTGCTCATTCAGCCACTTACCTGTCAAAATGGCAGTCGGAGGAACAAGACGTGTCTGTCTGGCTTTGAGCTCCGTGCCCTCCTGTTCTACCCTCTTGGGATTGAAACCAGCAAGCCAGGGATACCCTGGACATTTCATCCAGGGTAGGTCAAAAGTGAACTGAAACACTAGGAATATCCCCGAGGCAAGGCAGCAACGCATTAGAAGCAGGCAGGGTCACCCCGATGCCAGACTCCGACCGAGGGAAGGATCAGGAGGCGTCGGTGTTCTGAGAAGTAACCTGGCTTCCCGAGGGCTGCCAAGTCAGCAAGGCTAGGACAAGCTCTAGGGGCCCCAGCCTGGGTGTGCTGAGCCCCTGGATTGTTGTCTTCAGCCCAATCTATCTCAGAGAATCTCTTTATTCTGGAAACATCCAGGGATTTCTCCAGCTTTTACTGTCTCCAAGGTTGGGCCCCGCCCCTCTTTTCTTTTTCCCTGTTTCTCTTCGCCATGACTCAGCCCCATCCATGCTCAGATTTAAAAGACTGGAAAACATAATTATAATTTACAATGCACCAATAAATGAACATAAAAAGTAAAAAAAAAAAAAAGACTGGAAAAAGTCGGACATAGTGGAGCACACGTAATCCCAGTACTTGGGAAGCTCACACAGGAGGATTGCAGGTTCGAGGACAGCCTTAGCAAGTAGTGAGACTCTTATCAACCTAGTGAGACCATGTGTCAAAATAAAAAAATAAAATAAAATAGGGCTGGGTGTGTAGCCCGGAGGTAGAATGCCCCTGGTTTCAATCCACACGAAAAAATAAAAATAAAAAAAATAAAAGATTGGTAAATACATGGTTCAAACCCTGCCCCTCCTGCGCTTAGGTCTTTGGTAAGCTAAGTGACTGTGGTCTCTTCGTCTGTAAGGTAGGGACACGCAGAGCTGCCGTGGAGGTGAAGGGAGATGTCTCTATGGGGTGCACAGCACATTACCCAGCTCGTCACAGTCCTAATACTTTAACTTCATGTCTCATCGGAATGCCCTTCCCAGCGATACTGGAATCTCACTTCTTGTCCCGATAGTGCTAGACCAAGTAATCACAGACAGAAAAAGGAAAAAAAAATGAAGTTTTTTTGATTTGCTAGCACGTGGGGGATAATTGAGAGCTGGCGCTTGGGAATAATCTAATTTTCCCACTCTACAAACGGAAGAATGGTGATGATAAAGGTGGGAGTTCCCGAACTCACCTCCAGGTGTGTTTGTTTGGAAACATGCTTCGTCCAAACAGCATCCTGCAGATAACATTCCCTGCCCAGCTGGCCCCAGGTCTTCATTCCTGTGGTCAGTAAACTGACAAGAACATGCTGATTGTCAGGAGGGGGGGAAGGGGAGGAAGGGGAAAGAAGAGTGGGCAGAAAGGTGTCAGCTTTAAAATAAGCCACGTGCTGGCTGGCTGCACAGCAGATTCACGCTCAGAGCAGGAGGTGGGCCCCATTACTGCAAGAGTCAGGGTGAGTGATCGTTAACACACTACACACATGGGTCAGTTTGAAGATGCAGGAGCTCCTAGGGTTCAGACTTTTGTTACCCATGGGCCAGACTCCCGGGCCTCTTCTTTAGGGCTCTCAAGCAGGGCTCCTCAATTCCTGTCTAGAATGCTGGACCCTTCCTGGTGTTGTTACTAGAATGAGCTCCCGGGCTGGGTGCTGCCCTAGGCAGGTGTGTCGATTACCGTCCCACGGCACACCTGAGAGGAAGAGAATGACACAGACACAGAGCAGATTGAAGGGGCAGGCCAGGGGACCTCACTCTTAGGTGAAGGCCCCACTGAACAGTGGTCCATAGCTATTATTATTATTATTATTATTATTATTATTATTATTATTGTGGTACCGGGGATTGAACCCAGGGGCATTCTACCTCCGAGCTACACCCCCAGCCCTATGTTTTATTCTTTATTTTGAAACAGGGTCTTACTAAGTCGCAGAGGGCCTCACTAAGTAGCTGAGACTGGCCGTGAACCTGCGATCCTCCTGTCTCAGCCTCCCAAGTCCCGGGATTACAAGCGTCACCACACCTAGCTAGCTTTGATTCATTTTAAAGGGGAGAGGTTGAGGTATGGACCCTACTGCATACGTGCAGTCTGGGGAGTAATGTTTAACTAGTAAACGTGCAGAGAGAACCAGGGGTTAAAGTCTAACTGAGCTGGCTGCAGAACAATTGCAGAAAGTCTTTGAGATAGTGGTTAACAATGAAACCGCTGAGGATGTGCAGAAGATCCTTGAGACAACATTTGACAAGCAGGATGTTTGGGAGTAGGCGCCGGCAAGAGACCCTGGAGGAACAGGCTGCATTCAGCGAGCCCATCAGTCTAATCATGGCTTTCCATGACCCTGAGACCTTTCCAAGGCAAACGTGAATCTGTTTCTGGCAGTCGCATTCTCCACACAGGTGCATGGGTGCGCTTCCTCTGTATTTAGCATCTCTTTCTATTCTGAGACTTTGGCATCTTGGGGCTTTGATAACGTGGATGAGCTGCCCCTACCAGGCTTAACCAGTTCCTGGACATGGTAAAAGCTGTACCTGTGAGTGTGCTTTTCACAGGCAAACCAAGCCACCCAGACCCACACCTCCTGGCCACCTCTTTTATCCAGCTCTCTCTGTCTCTGGGCCTCTGGCTCTGCCCAGGTCCCCCCAGCGCAGGCACCAGACAACTAGAGACAGCCCTGTGCCCCAGAGTCTACTGGAACTGTTTAGACCAGACCACCCTAACCTGTGGGCCCTGCTTCATCCTTGCCTTGCAGAGGCAACACCAGACCTCCCCGTCCCCTCTGTCCCCAGACAGACCGGGGCATCCCTGTGTGCTCTCCCAAGTATGGTGCCTACCCTACTCTTGGCCTCATGAGTAA
Source organism: Glis glis (assembly GCA_004027185.1). Classification (NCBI taxonomy): domain Eukaryota; kingdom Metazoa; phylum Chordata; class Mammalia; order Rodentia; family Gliridae; genus Glis; species Glis glis. The sequence goes on along the minus strand of PVJS01000156.1, from coordinate 58,820 downwards.
CAAGATATCTTTTTAGCAGTAGTCTCTCCTGATTTGTTTGGCCCTCACCATACGGGGATAATAATAAAGCTATATTTTACAACACTTTCCCAAAGGTAGTGGTTAATTTTGTCTGTTAACTTGCTTGGGCTAAGGACTGCCCAGATGGCTGGCTAAATGTTATTTCTGGGTGTGTCTGGGAGGATGTCTGGAAGAGAGGAGGGGAGACTCAGTAGATTCAGTAAGAAGTTCCACCCTCACCCGGGGGCATTGGCACCATCCAGTCAGCCGAGTGCCCAAGGAGAACACTAGGCAGAGGAAGGGTGGACTCTCTCTCTTGAGCTAGAACGTACTCCTCCTTTTCCTGCCCTCCCATATCTGAGCCCATGGCTCTCAGAACTTTGGACTTCCAGACCTACAGCTCCAGGGTTCCTCTCACCATGAATGGGGGACTGGCTAGGAATGCAAGTCTGTTTCCAGACAAGGGAACAGTGGTTTGTTGTTATTATTGCTAGCAGTATCAAGCTAACTGATGGAGAATGTATACACTGTTCCACCTTGTGCAGATTACATAGGGCTTACCAGCTGCACTTCTCAAAAGTAGCCGGGTGTGGTGGTGCAGGTTTGTAATCCCAGTACTTGGGAGGCTGAGACCAGAGGATCTGGGTTCACAGCCAGCCCCAGCTACTTAGTGAGGCCCTCTGCAACTTAGTGAGACCCGGTTTCAAAATAAAGAATAAAAAAATAGGGCTGGGGATATAGCTTGGAAGTAGAATTCCCCTGGGTTCAATCCCCGGTACCGCAAAAAAAAAAAAAAAAAAAAATAGCACCTAGTACAGGCGAGGAAGCCACACATGAGTGACTTGCTCTCTTGCACTACAGGAGCCCACAAAGGTTCTCTGTTTTAGACCCCATTCAGGAATATTTCCATACCAGAAAAACCAGAAGGCCCATGTTTAGCATGGCATAACCCCACATTAGGTATTAACAAGCATGCTGTCAGGGTGTTGTAGTTAGGGCAGCCAAATTTCAAAGGGGACCGCCAACCCCAAGACCACCCATTATCCTTGACTGCCTTTGTGCCCCACAGATACAAACGCTATAACAGGGAACCCACCAGCTGAGGAGCAGGAGGCTGGGATACAAACACATCAAGTATGTAGGAATTTCATCCCAGGAGCCTAGCTAAAACATGGAAGTTAGTTTTAGCAGACTTTGTTATACTCAGTCTTTGGGGCCCCTGAATTATGTGAATAGCCTTCGAAAAATTTAAAGGGTCCCAAATGTGCCAGCTTTATTACTTTTTGCCTGTAATGGATTCTAATGTGATTAGAAGATTTGAAAAATGAGCTTTGCTTCAGGATTTATCCGGAGGTTCAGTTGGCTTAACGCCCGTGAGTTGTTTAGCACTCCATTCGTATTCACTAGGGCTGAGATTTCCACCTGGTGCACCCAGGCATCTACTGGAAAGAATTATCATGTGGACAGTGCCCAAGATGGTTTTCCCAGGGTGGAGAACACAGGTGCGATGCACCTTTTACCCTTTACTTTCCACTAACAAATACGGTTTATGTTTACATCAGGAGAAAAACATGGCCTTCCATAAACATCTGCACACTGGTGATTTTTAATTTCCTAGTGGGACTCTATTACAGCATAAAGAAATGACATCGTGCAGAGAGCCCAGAGTCTTGCGATAATTGTCTTTATTGCTTGGAGATAACATTTTAGTAAATGAGGCTTAGTTGACATTCTAATAAGGAGAGCGATCAAATTTTGAGAGTAAAAATTTTATCTTACATTTGTCACTGTAGTTATTGTTGTACTGGGGATGGAACCCAGGGGTATTCTACCTTCGAACTACACCCCCCCCCAGTCCTCTTATTTTTGGTTTTTTGAAACAGGATCTTGTTAGGTTTCTGAGAGTCTCACTATGCTGCTGAGGCTAGCCTCGAACCTGTGATCCTTCTGTCTCAGTCCTCCAACTACTGGGATGATAGGAGTGCACCACCATGCCTGGCTCCTAAAGTATTTTAAAACTAGACATCTATTTACTTCCCCCCATACACACAAAAACTAGAAACTAAATCATGTTATTTATTGGGACAGATGGCACAGAAGAGAGGTGGGCTGTGTGAATTAGGTGTAGCATGCTTTTAGAAAAACTAACTTATAAAAATGTCACTTAAAAAAAAGGAATAAAATCATGGATGATTGCCATCAGAGTCAGCTAATCTTATGTTTCCTCTACAAAGTCCCCACCGAAGTGAAATCTACCCTTTGCATTCTTTTCTTGACCATCTGTCGGTGTGACGGGTCCATTCCTCAACTCAGGAACTCAAGATTGGCGGGGTCCTGGGCTCACGTGACGGAAACGAGTTTCAGCACATGCCAGTCAGAGACATGGACAGAAGTTTCTTTAGGAAAGTAGGAAATACACATTCAAGGGAGAATGCGGGCCATCTCAAGAGGGAGAGAGACCTTTTGGGGGAGTGCAGGGCTCTTTTCTTAGAGGGGACTTTCGTGAGGGGTGGGCTAGAGGAGAGGTGTGAGGATGGTCTCAACCCATAGTCCCCAGGGCAGTTTCTGGCGGTCTGGTAGTCCGGTCAGCTTTAGGGAGGACGGTCTCAGTCCCGTAGTCCCAAGGTGGCTCCTGGTGGCCTGGTCCTTCTGAAGGTCCTCAGGCTGATCGAAGTCTTTATTATCTAATTAACAGATAAGTTGGAGAGTGTCCTAAGTTATAGGTTTCTCAAGATATTTTATCTGTCTTGTTAACAATGCACAGGGCAATTATAGTTTTTTTTTTTTCCAGTGAACTCTAGGATCTACAGATTTCCCAGAAATTTGGGAGAGACAGGCCTGGGAAAGAGAACTGGTTTGGGGAGTAAAGGTTGAGGCGCGTTAGCACCAGGTTTTTATATTAAAGTTATAATTTTCCATTTCCTTTCTGTTCCTGTCCGTCTCCTTTTTATCTATTTATTTCTTGTGTCCCACATCACATCCAGGCCTGAGAATGACATTACTCCCAGTACTTCAGTCACGGACTTGTAACTCAATCTTTGAAGAGCTTTCCAGTTGGTTTTGTTAGGCTTAACTTAAATTCCATTTTCAGAACCTATTTCCATATAGCTCTGATCATCAGAATATCCTTGCTCAGTGCATAACTAGAATGGTAGCTCCCATTCGCCCTGGTGTTGCTGACATGTGGGCTGCTTTACGTGGAACAAGTCTCATTCTTTGCCCTCAAAACTAGACATTCATGTTTTCCTACTTCCATATGGTGCGTGAACGTCATTTGACACACTGTCAAAATCCTTCATGTTTTTCTCTGCATGCTCTGACTTGCCCACATCGCTCTTTAAATACCATGCTCAAAATTAGCCACCGCATGTGCGGGCACTGGATGGATTCAGAAATCGCGGCTCAGAGAAGTGGTTTCTAACTACGTGGGGACATGTGCCTCTTTTGAGAATCTAAGCTCTAGAATCTCCACACAGGAAAAAAAATCATTTGTGGGTGGGCAAACACCTTTGTATACGATTTCAGAGAATTGCTAGGACTTGCTATGGTTCATTCATAAACTGTATTTTCTGGGACAGTCTATTAGGAGTAATCCAAAGCCAGGCATGGTGGCACACACCTGTAATCCTCATACATGGGAGACTGATACAGGAGGATTGCAGATTCAAGGCCAGCCTCAGCACCTTAGTGAGACCTTGTTTCAAAATAAAAAGGGCGTGGTGGTGCACACTTGTAACCCCAGTACGTGGGAGGCTGAGACAGGAGGATTGCAGGTTCAAAGCCAGCCTTGGCAACTTAGTAAGACCCTCTGCAACTTAGTGAGACTCTGTTTCCAAATAAGAAATAAAATCGGGTTGGGGGTATAACTTGGAGGTAGAATGCCTCTGGGTTCCATCCCCAATACCAAAAAATAAATAAATAAACAGATTAATTAATTAATTAATTAATCAATAAATATAAAAAAGGGCTGGGGGTGTAGCTCAGAGGTCGAATGTCCCTGGGTACAAACCCCAGTACCAAAAAAGAAAAACAATAATAATAATAATCAAAGAAGCTTCTTAAAAACCAGGTAGACCTGGCCCTTAGGCATGAAACAGACAGGACTTTTTGGAGTTGTATATTTTTAAGCAAGATATAGTTTCAAGAGCCAATTTTGAAACTACTCTTCAATAATATTCACAGGTTGGTTTTTCGAAATCTGATTTCATAAAAAATGCACCGGAACTGCCTTGTTTAGGCATGTTGGCATCAAGGTGCTCCAGAGGGGCCGGCCACGCCCTGTGCCTGGCTGGCTTCTCCCTTGCTGTCTGCCAGTCCCCTCCCTTGTTTGGTGACTTGGGAATGATTCAGACATCCTGGAAAGTAAAACCGACATGCGTCACCACTGCCACTGGTCCTAATGTAATGGTTTTAATGCTACTTTGGGGAATCAATGGCATCTTTGAATGTCTGGGAACGAAAAAGGGGGAAAAAAGTTTTCTGCATGAGCCATTTAACCAGATAATTGGGTGAAACACATTTAAGGAATTGCTCCATCCTATGACTTGCTGAGCTTTGGTCCCGGGTTCCACCCTCCCGTTTGTTTGAAGTCCGTATCTTAATTGAGTCCTCCCCCGCCCTCCCCAGCTCTTATTCACTAACACACCTTTATTTGTTATTCATTCCGGTTAGACCATTCCGGAAGTGACTTGCTTTGCATGTGAGCTTAAAGTGGAGTTTAGACACTACTGGGGATCCTGATCCGATCTGAGTGGGAGGGGATGTGTGGGTCCTGGTGAAGTGGGGGTCCCCCGGTGAGTTTTCCTGGTCTGGGGTGGGGTGAGCCTAGTGGCTTAGCATGCAGAAGTCTTGCTGTTTAGCCCTAAACCAGAGACTGTGTGTGGGGGGAGCTTTAGCTACCGTGGTGGACTTCCTGAATCTTTGGCTTCCTCTGCCGATTTTTCTGACCACAACAGGGCAGAGCCTTGAAAGGGCCAGACCTGAAGTGTCACACTTCTCCTCTTTTGAGGGAGGTAAGGGTGGACAGTAGACAGGGGGTTGTTTAAAAGCTTGTTTTCTGGGGCTAGGAAGATGGATCCCTGGCAGAATACATGCAAGGCCCTGGGTTCTATCCCCAGCATCCACAAACTAAAAAAGATAGGAGTCTGAGACCGGAGGATCACAGGTTCGAGGACAGCCTCAGCAAGTAGGTAGACTCTCAGCAACCTAGTGAGACCTTGTTTCAAAAAACAAAAAAATAAAATAGGGCTGGGGGTGTAGCTCAGAGGTCGAATGCCCCTGGGTTCCATCCCTAGTACTGCAAAAAAAAAAAAAAAAAAAAAGGCAAAAAAGGAAACCTTGTTCCCGGCAGCCTCTCCCCCTTTCACCACCTCACTCGCCTCAGCAGCCTCTTGTCCCCGCAGGTTACGGCCACACGGTGCCCCTGTCCGATGGCGGCAAGGCCTTCTGCATCATCTACTCCGTCATCGGCATCCCCTTCACCCTGCTGTTCCTGACCGCTGTGGTCCAGCGCGTCACCGTGCACGTCACCCGCAGGCCGGTCCTCTACTTCCACGTGCGCTGGGGCTTCTCCAAGCAGGCGGTGGCCATCGTCCACGCCGTCCTCCTGGGCTCTGTCACCGTGTCCTGCTTCTTCTTCATCCCGGCCGCTGTGTTCTCCGTCCTGGAGGACGACTGGAACTTCCTGGAGTCCTTCTACTTCTGCTTCATTTCCCTGAGCACCATCGGCCTGGGGGATTATGTCCCCGGAGAAGGCTACAATCAGAAGTTCAGGGAGCTCTACAAGATCGGGATCACATGTGAGTCCGGGCTGCTCTGCGGGGTTCGTTTTGCCCTCTGCCCTCCCCTTGGTCTACGAATCAATAGTCATCCGTGAGCACCCCCGAGACCTCCCCACTGACGAGATACCTCTGGACCACCTATTTCCTCTCGGGATGCCCATCCAAACTCTTTACGCAGAACCGGGTGGGGTGGCGCATGCCTGGAATCCCAGCACTTGGGAGGCTGAGACAGGAGGATCGCAGGTTTGAGGACAGCCTCAGCCAGTCAGGGAGACCCTGTTTCAAAATAAAAAATAAAAAGGGCTGAGGGTATAATTCAGAGGTAGAATGGCCCCTGGGTCAATCCTCAGTACCACAAAATAAACACACAAATAAATAAACAAATGTTTAACCCCCTCCAAAAAAACTCTTTACACAAAACACCTTACTACTTAGTTATTTTTCCTAGGCACCTTAAAATTACCAATCAATTTCTTACTAATAATGTGATAGGTATTATAAATTACAGTGTAAAAATTAGCCATACAAGCCAGGTATAGTGGTGCATGCCTGAAATCCCAGTACTCAGAAGGAGCGCAGATTTGAAGCCAGCCTCCGCAATTTAGTGACATCCTCAACAACTTAGCAAGACCCTGTTTCAAAATAAAAAAATAAAATAGGGCTGGGGCTGTAGCTCAGAGGTAGAATGAACCCTGGGTTCCATCCCCAGTACTCCCCCCCCCCCCACACACAGCCATACAGAAAGCACTTGATAACCAACTTTTAAGTACCTTGCTCTACTTAATTAAGTAAGCACCAGGAAACGAGGCCTTGAACAGCTCTCTCATCTACCAGGAAATTCTCAAAATGTTCATTTACCTCATTCCTCCATCTGGTTCTTCTTCGAAGAAGTTGCCCAATGTTAACTGTTTTCAGAATTTTATATGTGAAAAATAAAATAGGCATGAAAATTCGAAAGGCCAGTGACTTATACTCTGTAAACAATTTTTTGTTTTTTTTGCTTTTCGTGGTACTGGGAATGGAACCCAGGGGTATTCTACCGCTGGGCTAAACCCCCCAGACCTATTTTATTTTTTATTTGGAAACAGGGTCTCTCTAATAAGTTGCTGAGGCTGGCTTTGAACCTGCGATCCTCCTGTCTCAGCCTCCCCAGTACTGGGATTACAAGCATGTGCCAATGGAACAACATAATATTGGGGGAAATTCGTCGTTCGTTTTTGAGAATTGGCTGACGTTTCGTGGGAGCCTTCCCTGTGTGTTTCAGGACTTAGAGATGGATTCCCAGGCATCAGGCACACGCAGTTTTCATTTCTGCCTCCTGGAGAATTGTTCAGTGTACGACTGTGCTCAGCCATGGCTTCTAGGAAACCGTAGTAGATACTCTGGCACTCGGGTGCTGGGTCCTGGCCCTCATCTTAACTCCAGGAAATGCTCAGCGGAACTGTGTGTATTTTAACATTTCCACTAAAGCGTGGGCTCACCAAGATGTCACTGATGGCGCTGCACGCTTTGCCCAGTGCCTGGCTACCTTGCAAGCTCAGTGGACATTGGTCAAAAGGTTCCACGAAAAGGAGCCAGGTGTGGTGGTGCACACCTGTCATCCCAGTACTTGGGAGACTCAGACAGGAGGATCGCAGGTTCGAGGCCAGCCTCAGTTACTTAGCAAGGCTCTCAGCAATTTAGTGAGACCCTGTTTCCCAATAAAAAAATAAAAAAGGCTGGGGGTGTAGCTCAGAGGTAGAATGCCCCTGGGTTCAATCCTCAGCACCCCAAAACAAAAAACAAGCAAAAACTAAAACAAAGTTTCTATAAGAGCCAGGCGTGGTGGTGCATGCTTGTAATCCCAGTACTTGGGAGGCTGAGACCAGAGGATCCGGGTTCGTGGCCAACCTCAGCTACTTAGTGAGGCCTCCGCAACTTAGTGAGAACCTGTTTCAAAATAAAGAGTAAAAAATAGGGCTGGGGGTGTAGCCCAGAGGTAGAATGCCCCTAGGTTCAATCCCCAGTACCACAAAAAAAAAAGTTTCCATAAGGAGGATTTCGTATTTCCTATCATTTTTAGTCTATTGTTGGCAGTTTGGCCACTTCTAAGTTGGGCGTATTCTAAATAACCTGGCAGTGAATATCTTTTTACATTTCTACTGTTTGTTCTCTGATATAGTTCCAAGAAGTGAGCTTGCTGGCCCCATGTGAATACGCCCTTTTGTGACTCTCAGAACATAGTAACCTGGACCTGTCCACATGGTGTCAAGAGCCCAGAATTATCTGAGAGGAAGTTTCAGTTCTCCCAGGGTGGCCTTGGCCAGAAGGAGTAGAGGCACTTTTTTTCCCCCTGTGTGACTTTGATAGCAAAATAAACATGATCTTATCTTAACATTTTTCCCATGCAACAGGTAATTATCTAATTTTTATTTTCATTTTTTTTGTGTGTGATTTAGGGAAGTAAAATGTTTGTATAATCATGTTTACCAGCTATCAACTTTTCTCTGGTGTAAACTGTCTTATTGTGTTCAACGATTTGGCTTCCCCAGTTCTTATAATAATAAGTCCTTGCGTAACATTTACCACTTGTTACCACGGGGACCATGGGTTTTAGGCATTCCAGAGGTAGTCTGTGCTCTGAGTGTTAAGAACTTGAGTTTCGAACAAGTCAGTGTGCCAAAGGTGTATTAATTGTAGGTAGGATAAAATCCCGCGGCTTTTGCCTGAAACCCCATTGTCAGCATTTGAGAATCTGACTAAATAATGATGAAGGAGAAGAGCGGGTTCTCAGTCAGTCTGATGAACAATGTCCTTCCTTTCTTTTTCTTTTTTTTTTTTTTTATTTTGCGGTACCGGGGATTGAACCCAGGGGCGTTCTACCTCCGCGCTACACCCCCGGCCCTATTTTTTTATACTTTATTTTGAAACCGGGTCTTACGAAGTTTGGAGGGCCTCACTAGGTAGAGAGAGAGACAGAGACAGAGAGACAGAGAGCTGAGGCTGGCCGCGAACCCAGATCCTCCGGTCTCGGCCTCCTGAAGTACTGGGATTACTAGCGTGCGCCACCACGCCTGGCTTGTCCTTCCGTTTCTAAAACACATACCAAAGCTTGTAGTCAAATTCCGAAGGTTCCAAAACTTTGCATTCTTATTCCGATTGGGCTGTCCATTCTAGCTTTCCTAGTTCATGTATTTTCTGAAAATCTTCCCCAAATGACTTACTGCTAGGACAGAAAATTAGGATTTTTGTTATTCTAGGAGTTTCCATTTTCATTTTTTTTTCCTGTTTCTTTCCATTATTTTTTGTTCTCTGGAAGTTGATTTTAAAAATGTTGGAATTACCTGGTGAATGGTCCATGTGTCCAAAAATCAACTGTCACAGAGCCTTCAGTTCACTGCTGGATTCAGGTGCAAATAGCCACACATAAAAGCCTATTAAATATCGACATCAACTCTTAAAGGAATTTTAATTTAGCTTAAAAGGTATTTCCTATTACTAAACTTCTCATTCTGTAGTAGAAGTAATGATAAGAATATCGAGGACTTAAAAAAGTACCCAGGATGGATTGAAACCTTTTCTAAACTGCACTGGCTTTTCATGAGCACCTGATTCTAAGGCAGAGGGGGAGAGCCCTCCCAGTGGAAGGCCACTCTTGGATGGGTACCATATGTCATCCATCTTTTTTTTTTTTTTTGTACTGGGGAATGAAGCCAGGGGCATTCTATCTCTGAGCTACACTCCCAGCCCTATTTTATGTATTTATTTTTTTAGTTTGAAACAGGGTCTCACTAAGTTGCTGAGGGCCTCAGTAAGTTGCTGAGGCTGGCTTCAAACCTGTGATCCTCCTGTCTCAGCCTCCTAAGTATTGGGATTACAGGTGTGTGCCACCACGCCCGGCTGTCATCTGTTTTATGCAATGCCACATAAGCACCAGTTTTTTTCTTTTCCCCTCAAAAATTGCAGCCTGTGATTCTAAATAATCCAGGCTCATAGAAGGTTAAGTCATTATTCATTGGCTTTCCCTGTACAGTTCTTTTTTGTTTGTTTTGTATATGGTACTGGGAATTAAACGCAAGGACATTTTACCTCTGAGCTACACCCCCAGCCCTATTTTATTTTGAAACAAGGTCTCCGTAAGTGCCAAGGCTGGCCTCAAACCTGCAATCCTCCTGTCTGAGCCTCCCAAGTACTGGGATTATGGGCAGGTGCCACTGCACCCAGCTTTCGGTTCCTCTTTGAGCCAATGACTTGGAACGTTCCCAGACCTTAGAAATTCGGCGATGACTACTCATCCACGTTTCTGTGTGGCGTGGGAGGGAGGTCAGCCCCTGGTTGCTTGATTTACCTGTGACCACATCGCACTGTGATGCTGTCCTGTTCCCGCACAGGTTACCTGCTCCTCGGCCTCATCGCCATGTTGGTCGTCCTGGAAACCTTCTGTGAGCTCCATGAGTTGAAGAAGTTCAGGAAAATGTTCTATGTGAAGAAGGACAAGGACGAAGACCAAGTGCACATTATAGAGCATGACCAGCTGTCCTTCTCCTCCATCACAGACCAAGCAGCCGGCATGAAGGAGGATCAGAAACAAAACGAACCTTTTGTGGCCACGCAGCCGGCTGCCTGTGCGGACGGCTCTGCCGAGCACTGAGATCTGTGCAAGAGTACCAGGGCCGAGGAGAGGCTGAGAATGCAAAAGCCAAGACGATGCTCTTTTCAGATCTACCTACTGTTTGCAATATTTTAAAAATGGCACAAAGGAAGCTTTGACTCTGGAGGGATGTCTTGTATCTGGGGAAATGGGGATGGTACTTGTAATTCATATTTGACAAAATTATCTTCACTCATAGGAGAAGACTACTTGAAGCAGTTGTGCTGCGGAGGATAGAAGCAGATTTTATACTTTTAACTGGGGACTTTGGGGTTTGCATTGAAATTATTTAGCTGGTGTGGCTAAATAGCAACATTTATATTTTAAAAGCAAAAAACAAAACAAAACAAAACCAGAGATACATTTTATAAATAGGTGTAAGTGGGGCTGATTTGCATGTACCCATCCATCCTGAATACGATTATTTTTGTAGAGTCTAAGTTAAACCTACTATTTATAACAAATAGGTTGCCATTAACTATGTACATATCAAGTATAAATATGTTTATATCCTGTACATATGGGTTAGGTCACTAGATTCAACTATCCTTAACCCAACAGTGTAGATAGTTTTTCTTTCGATTTCTCTTTATATTCGAGAATCCAGAATTGCCACAATAAGATAAGAGGTATAATACATATGAAGAATGAATGGTCACAGCATCTTAGTACAGTAATTGTTTCTACCTTCTCGTAATAGAATGATATCAGATGTCCCAAATGTTTGTAAAAATTCCCTTGGAAGAGGAAAAGCAATGAACAATAGGATTTGTAAAAAGGTAAAGATATTTTGTTTGGAAAGCACATTGTGATTTCTAGCACCTGGTATTAAAGCACAGAACTTAGACATAAAAGCCCCACATGAACAGATTATGTTGCATTAATCTGGGAATTCTAAGTTTAGAAGCAGAAATAAATAAAAATCACAGCTGTTTGCAATCTCGTGTGTCGCTATATCAGACATGTCCCGTGTATATAATACCTATCTATCTATCCATCTATCTATGCATTGTGGTATAGAAACCATAAAGGTGACGTTTAAATGATGTGCACAGGACGCTATGAAGAATCATAGGAGGGGAAAATGAGACAGACCCTGCATGGTGGCCAATGTTCAGTGACACCCTCACAGAGTCTACTTTTGAGTGTCACTGCCTGGGCACCTATTGATGAGCAGGCTGTGCTCTCTGCTGGAGGGACAGGGCCTCCTCATGCTGCACAGCTCACCCAGTAGCTGTCTTCTGCACCTTGTGCCTTCAGGAACAGCCCATCCCAGGAGGAACTGGGGCCCCTCGGACCTGAGGGGAGGTGGGCAGTGGTAGTGTGGCCATGTCAGATCTGGTGTGGGTGCAAGACTGCATTAACCCCATCCAAGGGTGGTGCCCCAGACCTAGTGACCTTCCACTGGGCCCTCCTCTTAAAGGTCCCACCACCTCAACACCTCACCCTGGGGACCAAGCCCTGGTACCTCCAAACCCTAACTCTGGTTTCTCCCTATAGCCATCCTGCCCTCAAGACATTTGCAAAGGGATTTGTTCAAAAGCTAAGAGAAAGATGAGTGGGAGAAAAAAGGGGAACTTTCTGGAGAAATTCCATGTGATTTCAGGAAAGTGTGTCTGGGAATGATTAGATTATGGAAATTGGGTACATCCAAGCCTTTTGTACAAGACAAAACATGAAATAGTTCGCTAAAGGCAATTTTCATATCTCACTTATCTAAGATGTATCAGGCAACCTTAGCCTGCTCTCCTTCTCCTCCTCCTTCTCCTCCTCCTCCTCCTCCTCCTCCTCCTCCTCCTCCTCCTCCTCTTCTTCTTCTTCTTCTTCTCTTCTACTTTTCTTCTCTCCTCCTCCTCCTCCTTCTCTTTCTTCTTTGTGTGTGTGTGTGTGTGTGTTACTGAGAATTGAACCCATGGGTTCTCTACCAATGAGCTATACCTCCAGCCCTTCATATTTTTTAATTTTCAAACAGGGTCTCACTAAGTTGCTGAGATTGGCCGCAGTCCTGCAATCCTTCTCTCTCAGCCTCCCAAGTACTGGGGTCACAGGTGTGTGCCACTATGTCTGGCTGCCACCTCAGCTTTCTAAAATGCAATTAAAAAAACAAAACAGAAGTCAATAAAAACTCTTTTAAGTATTTCTCATACTGGCAGTACATCACATCGCATGGGAAATAAGCCCTCTCTCTGCTTCACACACAGAGTTTACTCCTACTTTGCCCACAGTTCTGATAAAATTATTGCTCTGGTTCCTCAATCCTCAGAAAATAAAGGAGAGAGAGTTGTTACCCAGCCGTTCTCAAGATTTTGGTTAGCATGCTTTTCATGTTATAATTTTTGGCAGCACAAGTAAAAAGAAAATGAGATGTTTCAAGATGCAAGCTGGCAGAAGTTACCGTATGACCCCTCAGGCAGACTTAAAATAGTGCTGTCTGTCTCTCAGCCCCTGTAGAGGCACCTGCAGTTCCTGCATGGTCCCCAGAGAACCCTGTGGCCTTTTGTTCAGAGTCCCAGAACAGCCTGACCACCCATTATGATCTGAGAAGGGAAAATGGCCCCATCCTCCAGGGACATGACTGACAACCCATCTCTCACTCATTGCAGATGTGATGGAGTCTTGTTCTTAGCCCAATGGCAGGAAGCGCAGGTCAACATGAGAGTCAACGGAGGAGTGCTTCCTCGTAGTAAGAATGGATTTCATGAAGGGTGTGTCTGTTCTCAGCTCCTTCCTTCTTCTCTGTGTCTCTTTCTCTGTCTCTATCTCTCTCTTGGCTTCTTGGCCGCCAGGAGCCGAGCAGCTTTCCTCTACTGCACCCTTCCACCATGATATTCTGGGGGATGGACGGTTCTCACCGGTGTAAGGCTGGCGGCATATAATCCATCTTGAGTCCTTCCTCTGCACCAGTTACTGCTCTGCAGGCCAGCAAGGCTGCTGGGCAGAGGAGGCTGGATGCAGGCACCTGGCGTTATCCTGTGAAGTGGTTTTGGCTTAAGGACAGAGGACAGCTCTGCTAAGAAAGGGCTCTAAAACTAGCCCTAAATCGCTTATAATCTAGACGACATTCCCTGTTCAGAAGGTAACATAAAACCACTATTCACTCTGCGCCCCCGGACTTCTCCACTCTATTGTGATTAAATCCATGTTACTATGGGGATGGATTTAAAGATTTTAGGAAGGGAAAAGAAAAGGAGTGTATTACAAAATTATTACCAACTTCTCGGTTTCCCTGACTACGCAATTCATGGTGCCAATCTCCTGAAGACAAGCAGAGTTGCTGCAAAAAATTATCTTAGTGAGACCTGCAAAATGTCGAGGGATGATGACGGGTGTGCTGTGTTTCCAAAGGGGAAATTATTATGATACTTGCGTCGTTACATATAAAATGCTTCTCGCAGTCCTGGAATGCCGCCGCCTCCTCCCGTTCTTCCTTTCCTCGCTTCCCCTCCTCTCCCCACCCTCTCTTCCTTGCTTTCTTCTTCTTTTTTCATGTCCAGATGTTAAAAGAAAATCTTTAGATAAATTAAATTTCACTGAGTTTAACTCTGCAAAAAATGATTCTCAGGTCAGGCAGCCCCTGGAAGCAAGACGGGCTCTGGAAGACTCCAGGCCGCCCGTGGCTGGAGACCATTGAGAGAGAACGCGAGGGAGGCGAACCACAGAACAGAGGCGAGCGCAGAGGCCTGCCCGGCTCCTCCTGGTATCCATCCGCCTTGGGCCTGGTGCAACTGCAGCCCCGCTGCTGTGAATGGCGGAGACTCTGCTGTTGGTCAAAAAGAATGCACCAAGAAAAGCACGTTAAAAAACAAAAACCCCAAAAGACACATTCCTAGCAAGAAGCCCTGCGTGGTTTCTTGCTGAGTTAGATCACACGCTGCCATGCTCAGACTTGAGCATGTTAAATACAAAGGCTTCCTCAGGCCGCATTTAGTCTAACACGACTTTTTATTACAAAATGTGATTATACTAAGCCCCTTGAAGGTCCATGAATTAAGCTAGGTAAATTTTTTCCAGTTCATAATTTTCCTCCCTCCGGCCAGTGGCCAACAGAAAACTTGATGATAAGGTGTATTTACAAACGTATTAAAATCCCAGCCTGCAGAAGGGTGTATCATGGAAAAACAGGGCTCTCTCCATAGCCCGACTTTCTCAATATGACTTACCAGAAAAACACAGCAACTTTAAAATAGATATCATATCCTTACATATACATATTTAATGTTTCACATATATCGATATTTAAATATGTATATTTGTATTGTATGTGTATACCATATACAAATATTATATATATATATATATATCATATTATATTATATGGGGGTACTGAGGATTGATCTCATCTTTCCACAATAGACCTGGAAAATAGACATTCTTAGGCTTTCATTGTATAGATGAGAAAAATAAAGTTCGGTGGAGTCCACTCCGCAGGGAGGTGAGGGGTGGGAACCAGCTGGCCTGCCTGGAGAGCCCTGGGCTTGGCCATAGTCCTCCATGCAGCTGTCTGATCCCTGCCCCTGTAAAACGCTCAGAGACAAAAGAAAGCAGGCTGGAGGTCGACCATTCTCTTCTGTCACTCTTCTTTGTCTTATTTGTCCCAGCAACTAAAGGAGGGCCCAGTCACCAGCCTGACTCCATCTTGCCTTTTCCTGGCTTGTTTTCCTCCTTCTCAGTTCTCCTGAGCCGCTCTCTCTCTCTTCTGCAGTCACCTCAGATTCCAGGAACAACAGGTCTGACAGATGAATGTCTTGGGACAAGAGTCAAAACTGTGCTCACGGCAATAGCAGCTTTCTTATCCCGACAGAGCCCTGCCTGACCGGCCCTGAGATAATGATTCAGGAGACCAGACCGCGCCGGACTGGGGTCACCGGCCCTGGCCCTCATTCTCCTTTCCGTAAAACTTCACAGTCATTGTAGCCCCGGGAAGACAGGCCTCAGGACATGTGTCCCCTGTCTTCCTGGGATATCCACACCGATTAAAGCTCGTCTCCTTCTTGCCACCATTTCTTTTCCGTTTGGTTTGTTTGGGGACGAGTGGCTGCGGTCATACAATAATATGTTATTTTCAATAACATTGCTATTTCATTTGGCTTAGCCACTTGGAAGCTTACGTTTAAAGAGCCCTTTTTAAGGAGCACTATTATCCATTTGGACTATTGAATACCTTTTCCTCTTAGCATCAAAATTGTGCTTGATGGTACTCATTTGTATCTAATTCATTGTGTAGATAGTATAATGGTTAACTCCCTCCGGTTATCTCTGAAGTCCTCGGCAGAGGTTACTCTCTTGTAGCAGCGCCATTTGTTGCGGATGGTGTTGCTGTTGATTGATTCATTAGAAGGCTCTCACAGGAATGACAACGGAGTCAACATGACAAGATCTGAGGAGACCGGGGAGGAGAAGAGATATCTCTTCTCTCTCTCCTTCCTTCCATCAGTGCCCCACTTTTATTGAGAGTTATAACGAAAACATTGTAGGAATAATTAATCATAGGAGACAGCAAAGCAGTCATGGGTCAGTCAGGGAGGAACATCAAGGTCGTCACAGACAAGGACGTTGTCAGGGGCTTTGCTTAGTGGTCTCATTTGGTCCTTGGAGATTTGTCTGCAACTTGGGGCAGTTTGTGCCCCTCCCAAGCCGGACCAGGTGACCTCAAAGCTGATGACTAACAAGGCCCACAACACTCTCTGTTATTTCCATGCAGTGGACTGAATTAAAAAGAAATTCTATCATCTATTTAGTCTATAGTACCATTCATATAGTACCAGCAAAATCCAATTCACAAATCCTATATGTGCGGTGTCTTTAGAAATTACCCTTGATTTGTGAAGGATATTGTATAGCCTGAAATTGCTCAGCATAAACATTATTTTTTGGCTTGATATCAGCGTGCTTCAAATGTAATAGATCATTCTGAGAGGACGTTGTCTTTTGCATGTGCTGGCCAAACTCAGCAGCCCCACGTGCCTAGTATCTGTGTAATTCTGTAGGAGTGTCATTTGAAATAATAGAACCCCTCTGTTTTCCATCGGCCCACCAACCTTCTCACCCCAATTATCAGAAGTGGGAAAGAAAAGTAAAAAGTCATTAAGTGTAAGGGGCCAATTTGACCGGGTCCCGCGGTAGTTAAAATTATGCTTCTACACAGACAACCCCACAATGCCAGAGGTTTGCCACCATAGAGCTGCCTTTTTACTGTGCGTTGAGTGGGCAGCTCTCACGTAGTGATTAAAAGCCGAGCTCACTCCGGTTTACGGCCGCACTCTCTCCCCAGGCAGCGGGCCCTTCATTTCCAGCTGGAATACAACAACAGAATTTTAAAACCATTGCATTTTGTTTTAATGTCAATAGAAGTGGAATTCTTTCTTCCCCAGCAGGTGCCTGGGGAAGAACAATGAACACAAGGCTTGTTATTGGTGTGATACACATACTCCACCCTTTGTGGAGTGTCCTCTGCCCCAGGGTCTTTCCCAGGGCGCTGGCTGGGGCTAGGGCTTCTGGGTTTACTGAGAAAGGTTCCACTCCCAACCTCCATCGTGCAGTTGCTGCTAATAGGTTCCAGTTTCTCATATATAGATCTCTCAATAGGATTACTCATAGCATGGCAGCTTGGCTTCCTTAGAGTGAAGGAGAGAGAGAGAGAGAGAGAGGCAGTATGGAAGCCACCATCTTTTTGTAACCTAATGTCGGAAGTGACATCCTATCATTTTTGGGTAAAGATACTGGGAGATGGTACTACTCCCTATCAGTCGATTTCTGCCTCCTGGTGCAACTGTGGAGATGTCTAAGGAGGCTCAACGCTTGGCTCTGACTCCGCCACCAGTGCCCCCCAGCTTTTGGAGTAAGAGTCGCATGACAGGCCAGGAGGGAAGAGCTGTCAATGGCAGAGAGACAACTCTCTATTAATTTCCATTTTCTGCCATTACCTACATGGGCCAGGCCCGGCGATACTTCTTGGACCAGCGCAGCTTTAGCGAGTGAAGAATTAGCTTTTCTGGCTTCCAGACAATTTAGTGCCGTGAAGAACAATCTACTTTTTCTCTGTCATGCTCTATCCTTTTGCGACAGAGTACTGATTTCCTGTGACCTCTTCTCGTAGAGATGCCCTCTCCCCCAGGATGCCTGCAGATGGCCGTGCTACCCAGGACGCAGACACTAGCTTCCAGTCTTCTGTTTCCTTGTTTATGAAGCCGGGTTAGCCAGTGCACTCTCAGGGCTGTTGTGAAATAGTTATCGACACGGTGACACAACACCTGCAGGGGCATTCTGCCAGAAAGCCACATGCCTGTCAGTCATCAGCGGGGGTAACTTTCCTTGGGTTGCTATAAATGATGCGTTCCGTTCCACATAGGACCTAGCATCCTCATGCGGTCCAGGAAAAGCTGGTCGCTTGTCCTTGCCAGTGACCGGCAGGTCCTCGCAGACTCGGAGCAGCCAAGGTAGCATTTTTTAACGTGTTACTCTATATTTAGCAGGACAAATTATTGCCTGCGGCTCTGCTCTGCCTGCGTGCCAGCATCACCTGCGAAGCTCCCTTCGCCAAGGTCACGGGGACCGGGCAGTGTGGACTCTGCTGCCCACGGAGCCTGGAGTAGCTTCACTGCTGACAATGTGGCCCTGGGAGAGTGGCAGAGGGGGACTGTTCACCTCAGCTTCGGCAAAGTGCAGAAGCAGGGGCGACCCTGAGCAAGGTCATGCACCAAGGTCCCCGCATCCCAGTGAAGAGGATTCCCAGTCAACGCCACCTTGATCTTCTATTATTTCTCACTTGTTTTATTCTCATCTCCCTCCCTCTCTCACTGTCTCCCTCCCTCTGCTGTGTTCCCCTCCCTTCCTACCTTCCTTCCTTCCCTCCTTCCTCCATTTCTTCCCTTCCTCTCTCCTTCCCTTCCTTCCTCTATTTCTTCCCTCCCTCCCTTCCTCCCTCCCTCTGTCTTTTCCTCCCTCCCTTCCTTCCTTCCTTCCTTCCTTCCTTCCTTCCTTCATTTCTTCCCTCCCTTCTACCTTCCCTCCCTCCCTTCCTCCCTCCCTCCTTCCCTCTGTTCTTTCCTCCCTCCTTCCCTTCCTTCCTTCTTTCCTTCCTTTCTTCCTTCCTTCCTTCCTTCCTTCCTCTATTTCTTCCCTCCCTCCCTCCTTCCCTCCCTCCCTTCCTCTGTTCCTTCCCTTCCTCTGTTCCCTTCCTTCCTTCCTTCCTTCCTTCCTTCTTTCCTCCCTCCCTTCCTCCCTCCCTCCCTCCTTCCCTCCCTCCCTCACTCTCTCTCTTCCTTCCTTCCTTCCTTCCTCTATTTCTTCCCTCCCATCCTCCCTCCCTCCCACACTTCCTCCCTCCCTCCCTCCCTCCCTCCCTCCCTCTGTTTTTTCCTCCCTCCTTCCCTCTTTCTCCCTTTCCTCCTATTCCTTCTCATTTGCCACGTTCTTACTGTATTGTTTTGCAGTGTGCAAGACACCTGGGTTATTCTCAAGGTTATTAAATTAAATGTTTCTGTCTTAAAAGAGTTCGCCTATCTGAGGGCTGGAAAAGAAACCGCTGGGCCATCTTAATATGGTGTCATGAGAAGATGGTATGGAGGGAGGGAGGCGTTCAGCTGGCCTGGGAGGTGCCCAGGAAGGTGCCCAGCGAGGCACCACCCGGCTGAGTCCCAGCAAAGCCTGGTTCACAGGAGCTTGGGCCTTATTTCTCCTTTTTACACGGTCATATGGCCATGACTTCTTATTTAAATAGGAAGCAAACAAGACAAATAAGAAGTAAATAAGGTAAATCAGAAGCAGGCCCGTCCCGCCGAGCCCAGGAGACAGCCTCAGCCAGCACCCAGCTCAGCCTCACCCCTGGGGCCTGCGGTTAGAGTCCACACTGCTTTTAGGGGTTGCAAGAAGGTCTAGACCTCAGAAAACCACAGAAGGAAGATAGTCATGCTCCATTATGTGAGACTAATATTTTAAAACTTAATTATCTCCATTTCCAAGGAACGAGAGCGTTGGGAATTCCTGGCGGGCTTGCTGCTCACGATGCATCGAATATAAAGAGCCTAAGGAGTGACTAGAGATTCCGGGTGCAAAATAAGCTTTGTTTGTCCGAAGAGCGACATATCAGTGAGTGGGTGGGCCCAGGGCTGATGTTTGGGGGCAGCTGTACCCAGTCACAGATGAGACGCCATGTTGGTGAGGATGATATAGGGCCGAGGTCGCCTGCAAGTCACAATTCTGCTGGCGGGTCACTGTGCGGGCCCTTAGACGGGTAGCGATGTGACTCTCTTTTCAGAAGAGAACTTTATTTACCACCGCAGGTCGCGCTTCATCCTGCGTGGTCAAGGACATCTGACTTCGTTTGGTTTAGAAGTCGATCTCCTGCCGGGCGTGGTGGCGCACGCTTGTAATCCCAGTACTTTGGGAGGCGGAGACCGGAGGATCCGGGTTCACGGCCAGCTTCAGCTCCTCAGCTCTGTCTCTCTCTCTCTCTCTCTCTCTCTCTCTCTCCCTGTCTCTCTGTCTCTCTCTCTCCCTGTCTCTCTCTCTCTCTCTCTCTCTCCTTAGTGAGGCCCTCCGCAACTTCGTGAGACCCGGTTTCAAAATAAAGTATAAAAAATAGGGCCGGGGACGTAGCGCGGAGGTAGAACGCCCCTGCGTTCAATCCCCGGTACCAAAAAAAAAAAAAAAGAAAGAAGTCGATCTCCTTTGGTGTAATTACTCGGCAGATGCAGGCCTGAGACTCAGTGAAACCAGAGTTTAGATTCTCTTCCAGTTCTGTTGTCTTCCTCTTCTCCTGGATGGTGTCTGGGGGGAGTCATCTTGGTGACATTCTCTGAACCTTACCTGCCTCAAACTGTATAAACTCTTTGCCATAGTTTGGATCGTCAAGGACCCCAAAGGCCCATGTGTGAAAGGCTTGTTCCCCAGAGTGGTGCTATAGGAAGGTGGTGGCGCCTTTAAGAGGCGGGGCCTTATGGGAGGTCCTCAGGTCACTGGGGGCATGTCCTTGGAAGGGAGAGTGGGACCAGTCCTGTTTCACTTCTTTTCCTCTTTCCCTTCCTGGACATAGGAAAGGAAGCACGTTATCTGCCCTGAGTTCCTGCTGTGTAGAGCTGCCTTGCCACAGGCCCCAAAGCAACAGGATTGATCAGTCATGGCCCGGAACCCCAACACTCTGAGCCAGTCAACCCTCTCTTCTCTCTCTCTCTTTTTTATTTTTGTGTGTGTGTGGTACCGGGGATGGAACCCAGGGACCTTCTCCTCCCTCCATCTCTCCCTCCCTCTCCTCCTTCCTTCCTTCTTCCTTTTTTTCCCCAAGACAAGGACAGAGGTTTATTAAGGAAAGTAGAAAATACACATTCAAGGGATAATGCGTGCCGGGCGTGGTGGCGCATGCTTGTAATTCCAGTACTTTGGGAGGAGGAGACCGGAGGATCCGGGTTTGCGGCCAGCCTCAGCTCTCTCTCTCTCTCTCTCTCTCTCTCTCTACTTAGTGAGGCCCTCCGCAACTTCGTGAGACCTGGTTTCAAAATAAAGTATAAAAAATAGGGCTGGGGGCGTAGCGCGGAGGTAGAACGCCCCTGGGTTCAATCCCCGGTACCGCAAAAAAAAAAAAAAGGATAATATGGACCATTTCAAGAGAAGAGAGTGACTTCGGGGTCTTTACAGTTCTTCTTTAATAGGAGACCCCTGTGAGGGGGTGTCGATATTTTTCTTTCTTTCTTTTTTCCCAGGATTTTCCTCCATCAATTTCCATCTGCTGACTCCTCAGGCCAGGACACGTGGCTCTGTCCACTTTGGCTCTGTCTGCTACAGGCTGTGCAGACCCAGCAGTGTACCTCAAGGGCAAAGCTACCTCAACGTGTATGTCAGACGAGGCAGCCTTTTACCACATCCTCTCTGTTGTGAGCTTGCTCTTCTTTTCACGCTAGTGTCTTTTAGTAGTCTTCAGTATCGCATCCTAGTGTTCATATTTGTTGTTTCAGGAGGGTAGTCATATGTGTTATCCCACTATTAGTGGAAGTCACAACCTGTGATTTTTTTTGGTATGGTTTGGATCTGAAGTGTCCCCCAAGAACTCACATGTTGAAGGGTTGGTCCCCGATACAGCAGTGTTCAGAAGACGGGCTTTGGGAAGTGATGGGTTCATGAGGGCTTCGACCTCCTCAGTGTTCTTATCCATCGAGATATTCATATTTGAGGGAATGATGGGGAGGTGATGGAAATTGTAAGAGGCAGGGGCCTCTTTGGAGGAATAGGTCATGGTGGCATGCCGTAATGATATATGCCTGTGATCCCAGTACTTGGGAGGCTGAGACAGGAGACCGCAGGTTCAAGGCCATCCTTGGAAACTTAGTGAAGCCCTCAGCAACTTAATGAGACCCTGTTTCAAAATAAAAGATAAAATAGGGCTGGGGGTGTAGCTCAGAGGTAGAATGCACCTGGGTTCAATCCCCAGTACCACACACACACACACACACACACACACACACACACACACGGGTATATACATCTCACTCTCTCTCTCTCTCTCCTTCCTGGCTGCCATGAAGTGGGCAGCTTTCCTCCACCACACCTTTCCGCCATGATCTTCTGCTTTGTCTTAAGTCCAAAGTGATGGAGCCAGTCGATCATGGACAAACCACTGAAACCATGAACCAAAATCAATCTTTCCTCATGTAAGTTGCCTTCCTCAGGTATTTTGTTACAGCGATGGAAAACCAACCAACACAAACAAAGACTCAACAGTTGGTGTCTCAACTGGGACCGTCTGGGTTCTCACCCTGGTCCCGTCACATGTGGCCATGGAGTCTTGACCGATCTTTCTGAATTCTAATATTCTCATCTGCAAAATGGTGGCATACATGTTTCCAAGTCACAAAATTCCTGAGAGAATAAAATAAATTGATTCATGTAAATTTCTTACAACAGCCCCTGGCTCTCATGTTGAATCAACATCGGTCACCATCTCCTGGGCATGACCTTCTTTTTCCATTGTGAACATAAAACACTGTATCTTTAATGACATTTGTGTCTCAATTCCAGAATGTGATTCTGGCTAATTAAGGTCATACTGAATTATATGACATTTGCTAGTTCCTATTCCAGTATATCGCACTTGAGATAAATGATATTGAATAAATACTCTCATGCCAAAGAGCTCTTATTAATAATGTAGATAGATCTTTTAATGATTTCTTCTATACAGACTTTCCCCCTGAATACTCAGGGTTTATTTTTCGATTGGAGGCATATTTAATGTGCTGTTCTCTTCACAATGCATATTAAAAAATCTTTAAAGCTGACAGTTTGTAAACAACAGGCCAGAGATAAAGGAATTCTCATGGTTTGGCTGCTCATTTGCTTTTTAAAGTAGAACCAAGGTAATATTTTTGAATTATGTTTTCTCACTACTGACAAGAATATTTGCTTTTTTATCTCCAGACAAGCACTTTTTCTTTTGAACTGAATTTGAAGTGGCAATGAATTACCACATTAGTAATAGGAAGTTCCAAGTCCAACAAGATAAGACCACAAAACGCACAAATGTGGTCGTGTGTAAATCATGTCCACCCAGAGTCAGTATCAAACACCTTGTGCAAGGTCTGACTACATGAAAAGCAAAGCCAGTAGGGGTGATAAATGCTGTGCACTGCTCAGCGACAGGGCATGTTCTGAGAGAGACACTGCTCTAGTCAGCATTATCACAGCTAAAATCTAAAGACCTGACCATGTAACTTAGAGGAAAGAAGATTTATTTTCTTACAGTTTTGGGTTCAGTCCATGGGGATATGGCTGGGGACCACGGATCTCAGGGCATGGCGGCGGGATGTGGAGAGAGGGCGAGCACACGGGCTGTGCTCCTCACATCATGGAGGCCGGAAGCAAGAGCTAGAGCGCAGGGGGAGGAGGAACCATATATAATCCCCAAGACCACAGCTCCAAGGACCCACCTTCTCCAGCCACACCCTACTAACCTGGGTCACCACCCGGATAAATCCATTACAATGAATTTATCCACTTCTGGGATTACAACCCTCATGACTCACCTATATCAACCCTGAATATTAATAAATGAGCTCTTTAGGGGACATTTTCTATCTAACTATAACAGACACCATCAGCCGATCTTGTCACTGTGCAACATCACAGAAGGTGCTTGCACCAGCCAACACAGCCCACTGCCACTGGTGATATGAACTTATGGGACCTTTGTGGTTTATTTTTATCCTTTATTTTGAAACCGGGCCTCACAAAGTTGCGGAGGGCCTCACTAATTAGCTGAGGCTGGCCGTGAACCCGGATCCTCCGGTCTCCGCCTCCCAAGTACTGGGATTACAAGCGTGCGCCACCACACCCAGCCAGAAGCTTTGATGATCATGGACAGAAGGAAAACCAGGACTTAAATTGTCAGGGTCCAGTACATATTCAGGCTGAATTTTGCCTTTGAGCCAATATTTACGGTAATGTTTAAAGTTGGAAAGGACAATCGAGCTCTGATAATAACACATTACGAGGACGGAGTCTACATAACCAGAGTTGAATGTTTAAATTAAATGTCGTTGAGTGAATCTGGCACGGACACTGGTGCCCTACAATCCAACAAACAGTCTAGGGATACATTATTCATCCTAAGTGGAAATTATTAATAATTAATATATTGGTACAGTGAAATGAAGCCTTTCTGTGGATGGTCAGAAGAGATCATTTTATTTGGGGGGGTAGAATCCCTGACCCCAGTCTCTCATTAGATCCTTTGTCTCCGCTTCTAGTGGTCTGCACTTCATGAAGATGTATGTCTGCTTTGACCCAAGCTGCATGGCTCTAAGATGACAGTGATTAAAATGTTATAATTCCCAATATTGGGAAATGGAAGAATTAAAAATACCCTCAGAAGTCAGATGTGGGGGCTCACACCTGTAATCCCAGTATGTGGGAGGCTGAGGCAGTAGGATCGCAGGTTTACAGACAGCCTCAGCAACTCAGTGAGACTCTGTTTCAAAATAAAAAATAGGGCTGGGAGTATAGTTCAGAGGTTGAATGCCCCTGGGTTCAATCCCCAGTACCATAAAAAGAAATCCCCTTAGGGTGAGCCAGGTCTGAGGGAAATTAAGAGACAATTCATCATCGCCTCCATTCACGGTTTGAGTCGTTTCTTTTCTTCCTCCATAGCCTCGCGCCACAAAGACTGTATCCAGCCTTCTACACACAGCCTTCTATATCCAGAGCCTGCTTTACCCCCTGTGTTCAGGGCTGGACTTGTCTCCAGCTCTGAGTTTGATCCCAGAAGGCCCAAGTGCTCCTGCTCTGTTTCATGACTCTGTCCAGCTGCCCTGTGAACCACCCGGGGCCGGGCTGGTCAAGGAAGAGAGTAGGTGGGGCACTCGGGAGGCCTCCCACCCAGTCACCTGCAGCCTGGGCAACTTCAGGAGATCCCATCTCAAATTTCAAGGAAAGGGCTTGGGATGTAGCACTGTTACAGTTTCATAAAGTGTGTCCCAAACTGTGCATCTGTGAATCTAATCTATAAAGGGTGCTAGAACACACACACACACACACACACACACACACACACACACACGAAGGCCTTCTGGAACCACATAGCTTAAAAACAACTATGCTTCCACGATGGTGTAGTGAGAGGGTGTATTTAGATTGCTTCCCTCACGTGGAACACAGCTGTGGCTTGGCCACTCCCGGGTAGAGTGTGGCGGTGGAAAGAGAAAGGGATTGAACAGCCAGCAGCAGCGGCAGCAGCAACCCTGGGCTGAGAGAGTATCGAGTTTACTAGGAGATAAAACACACATCCTAGCATGGATGAGTCACATGCACACCCATTTTTCAGATTTCTCCTCCTCCGGCACACTGGTTTTGGGGTAGTGATGTCGGGGTGAGTCCTCATCCCAGGAACTCAGGATCTGCAGGGTCCTTGGCTAACGTGACAGAAAAGAATTTCAGCACGCGCCGGTCAGAGACATGGACAGAGGTTTATTTGGGGAAAAGGGAAGAAATATACACTCAAGAGAGAATGCGGGCCACCTCAAGATGAGGAAGGCGTTTTGGGGAGTTCCAGGCTCTTTTCTTATAGGGGATTTTCGTGAGGGGTGGGCTAGGGGAGGTGTGTGAGGATGGTCTCAGTCCGGTAGTCTCTGAGGCTGTTTATGGTGGTCCAGTGGTCTGGTCAGCTTTAGGGAGGATGAGCTCAGTCCGGTAGTCCAGAGGCGGTTTATGGTGGTCTGGTGGTCTGGTCAACCTTAGGGTCCTCAGGCTGATTGGGGTCCTCATGAGCTGATTGACAGATAAGCTGGAGGGTGACCTAAATACCTAAATTACAGGTTTCTCAAAATATGTGTCTGTCTTGTTATCAATGCACAGGGCAATTATAGTTTCTTTCTTTCTTTTTCTTTTTTTTTTTTTTTGCAGTACTGGGGATTGAACCCAGGGGCGTTTTACCTCCGAGCTACACCCCCAGCCCTATTTTTTTTTTGTGTGTGGTACCGGGGATTGAACCCAGGGGCGTTCTACCTCCGCGCTACACCCCCGGCCCTATTTTTTTATACTTGATTTTGAAACCGGGTCTCACGAAGTTGCGGAGGGCCTCACTAAGTAGAAAGAGAGAGAGACAGGGGGAGAGAGAGAGAGAGCTGAGGCTGGCCACGAACCCGGATCCTCCGGTCTCTGCCTCCCAAAGTACTGGGATTACAAGTGTGCGCCACCATGCCCGGCTCTTTCTTTCTTTTTTAATGGTACTGGGGATTGAACCCAGGGACATTCTACCTCCAAGCCACACCCCCAACCCTAATTTTATTCTTTTTTTTTTTTTGAAACAGGGTCTAAGTTGCAGAGGGCCTCACAAGTTGCTGAGGCTGGCCGTGAACTTGCGATCCTCCTGTCTCAAGTACTGGGATTACAAGCATGCGCCACCACGCCCGGCCCAATTACAGTTTCTTTTAGTTAAATCTAAGATCTACAGATTTCCCAGGGATTTGGGAGAGTTGGGCCTGGGAGAGAGAACTGGTTTGTCGAGTTGAGGCTGAAGCACTTTAGCTCCAGGTTCTTATATTAAAGTTCTATTTGACTTTTCCTTCCTGTCTGTCTCTGTTCTACCTTCTTATTTCTTCTATCCTATATCAGTGAGGTGCGCGTGTTGTCAGAGATGCACGATGGGGGAGCGCTGGCTGTGGAAACCCTGCCCCAGGCATTCTCCCTGCAGCTCTGCACCCACAGGGCTGAAGAACCCAGTACAGGGCTTTGCTTTAAGAGGAGATCCTCAGAAATTGACTTCCAAAAATGACACTTTGGAATCACTCTACACTGCTTGTTAGTTAGCTCTCCCTTGAGGTTTTCCTGGGAAAATTCAGACTTGTCTCTATAATCTAGAAAAAAAGTTTGACTCAACAATTTCATGAAGTGTGACCCAAACTGTCCGTGTGTGAATCTATCCCAACATGAGCTCTAGGGATTGTCACAGCAGTGAGTCCTGAACCACTAGCACGCATGGCGTCCATGTGTACCAAAGACCCACAAGAGAGGGAAAGAGTGAAGATCTTTAGGGGGACAGCGCCCGCTCAGGGAGAACCACTTCCCATCCCAGGCGGACGCGTTGAGTTTCTGGCTTCTGGGTTTCCTTTCGCAGCGATCTCTGCAGCGACCTTGCTCTCTCTGCCCTTCTTTACTTACCCGATGGGATTGGCCATTCCCAAGAGTGTGAGGCCCACGCCTGGCTCAGATCTGTAAGGATGGACCTGTCTCCGCCTACCAGGCAGGGAGCTGCAAACACCCGCGGGCCTGTTTGCTTTTCAATTGCTTCCAATTCTGCATCTAGTCCAAGGGAGAGGAGATGAAAATAAAATGTAAATCACCCTGTAATAGTTTTCGGAATTAGAAAAAAATAATAGAGGCAGCCCTCTGATTATAGCTCTGTGCCGGGAGCAAGGGCACATTTTCCCAAAGCAGAAAATTGTGGTGTCTTTGACTCTCAGAAATAATGAATGACAACAGCCTAGATGAACATTTAGGAGTGAAGCTCAGCCATGTTTGTGCTGGCTAGAGGATCGACGTGTCAGACCAAACGCTATGAAATGGATTTTAAAATCATAAAAAGCCATTTGAAGAAATGTTGCTCAGTCCTGTCATTTTATTTTTATTTTTTAATTTTCTAATTTTTTTGTGATACTGGGGAATGAATACAGGGGCATTCTTTTTTTTTTTTTTTTTTTTTGCGGTACCGGGGATTGAACGCAGGGGTGTTCTACCTCCGCGCTACGCCCCCGGCCCTATTTTTTATGCTTTATTTTGAAACCGGGTCTCACAAAGTTGCGGAGGGCCTCACTAAGGAGAGAGAGAGAGAGAGAGAGACAGGGAGAGAGAGAGACAGAGCGAGAGCTGAGGCTGGCCGCGAACCTGGATCCTCTGGTCTCTGCCTCCCAAAGTACTGGGATTACAAGCGTGCGCCACCACGCCCGGCTAATACAGGGGCATTCTAACTCTGAGCTACACCCCGAGCCCTATTTTATATTGATTTTGAAACAGGGTCTCACTAGGTTGATGAGAGTCTTGCTACTTGCTGAGGCTGGCCTCAAAACTGTGATTCTCTGGTCTCAGTCTCCCAAGTACTGGGATTACAGGTGTGTGTCACCAAGCCCAGCTGTCATTTTAAATATACTAACTGGGTGTGGTGGTGCTCGGCTGTAATCCCAGTACTTGGGAGGCAGAGACAGGAGGATCACAGGTTCAATGCCAGCCTTAGCAACTTAACAAGACTCTCAGCAACCTAGCAAGATCCTGTTTCAAAACAAAAAAGTGCTGGGGGTGTAGCTTGGAAGCAGAATTCCCCTGGGTTCAATCCCCAGTGCCACAAATTTTATATATACCTCCTTTGATGAATTCCTGTATACATCATAGCCAAATCCACAAGCCAGAGTTCACATTTACAGAGTACACTTGTGTTTACACATCTACTCTCGTTTGAATGGTGTCTTTCTAATGCTTTTGCACTTAGAACATTTGGTATTGATTTACCTCAAATCAATTTGCTCCAAGCTGGGCGTAGAGGGATTATGCCTGTAATCCCAGTACTTGGGAGGCTGAGACGAGAGGATCACAGATTCGAGGACAGCCTCAGCAAATAGTGAGACTCTCATCAACCTAGCAAGACCCTATTTCAAAATAAAAATAAAATAGGGCTGGGAGTATAGCTTGGAGGTAGAATGCCCCTGAATCCAATCCCCAGTACCAAAAAATAAATAAATAAAATTGCTCCTCATCATAGGAATAAATACAATGATGTTAACATTGCTGACAATACTATCATCATTTTCAATAGCTTTACTGACACACGATTCACATACCGCCTTAGTCTGTTTTGTTCTGCCGTAACAGAATACCTGAGATTGGGTACTTTAGGAGGAGGAGAAAATTATTCTTCAAAGTATGAGAGGCTGGAAGTCCAAGATCAAAGTGCAGCCATCTGATGAGGGCCTCCCGTTGGGTCAGAACAGGGCCCAGTGACGAACGTGCCCCTATGTCTTGCCTCAGCCTCTGGATGCTATTTTTTTTTAGCGATATCACAGTTCCAGTCCATTTCTCTCTCTGTTGTTGTAGAGCAGGAGCACTCTATAATCTGGGTAGGGAAACCATGTCCTTTTACAGGATTGACCATCCCTTGATTGCTGCTTCAGTAAAAAGTAAAAGCAGCTCTATTTTTTCTTGAGAGTCGTTCCTCCTTGGGGTTCCCCCAAAATATCCTATGTCAATATAAGATGGTTCCTTCATAATACATCTAGTGCAGCAAAGCACATTTAGGGTTTATTATAAATGTAACGGACAGTGTGCGAGGCCCCTGGGACCCCAAGATGCCTGAAGGAGCAGCCCCACTCTGCAAAGGTGGCGAAAACAGACACGCACCAACAAATAATTGAGATGCAACACAGCAAGTGTTTGAAATTCATGGCTAGACTCTGAGGTCTTTGCGAGCCAATGAGATAGAACTGGGACTCCCCAGGTGTGGCATATCTTTCCAAATAAAGAGGTAGAGACTCCTGAATAAATGCCCTTGCTCTCTGCCCATCTCCCCAACTGAAACTTTGATTCAACGCTCAAAGTTCCAGCAGCTCTACCAAACATACTACAGGCTGAAAGCAAGTTTTAAATTATTCCTGAAGTTGATGGAGCCCAGATATTCAATGGCATGTCTGGGCAGCAACATGCACCCTGCATCTGCAAACTTCCTACTGTGCCAGAGATCAACTCCAATCTGGCTTTTACAGTGTGTTCCTGATGGCCACAGTTGTGGAGCCTCAGAAATATCAGTTTATTCCTCTGGGACTTGGTTTCCTCACTTTTAAATTAGGAACAAGATCTACTTCAGAAGCCTATCGTAAAGTTTATCAATGACAAACAGGAAGGCAATACATACGTGGTGACTGTTACAATGATATTTTACTCACAGGGCTGAAAAAACACTACTATGATATTTTATCTACAGTGGTACACATGGCGATGTAGATAAATGTCAGGATCATTGCGCCCAGTGAAAATATGCGGGCTGTCTGACTCCATTTATAGGAACTTTCATAATAGGCAGAAATAATGTGCAGTGAAGCCGGGTGTGGTGGCACACACCTGGAATCCCAGTACTTGGGAGGCTGAGACAGGAGGATCGCAGGTTCAAGACCAGCTTCAGCAACTTAGCGACACTCTCAGCAACCTAGGAAGACAGTTTCAAAACAAAACAGAACAAAAATATAAAAAGGGCTGGGGGTGTAGCTCAGAGGTAAAATGCCTCTGGGTTCAGTCCCCAGTACCGAGAGAGAGAGAGAGAGAGAGAGAGAGAAAGAGAGAGAGAAAGAGAGATGTGTACTGAGGAAACACACACACACACACACCCCTCAGAACTTTGAGGGAATGGCGGCAGAGTCACCTCTCACGGTGAAAGTAATGTACTCAATTTTGATAGGCATTTGAGATTCATGCGATACACTTAAAAGGTTTCTGCATTTTATTGAGACCAATTTATTTCAAAAGAAAAATCTGTAAGCAAATATTGAATTCTAGGTAATGATTCATATACTGGAGGGTTTTTTTTTTGAGAAGTTTCTGATGTCTTTAACTTATTTTGAAATGCTTAAAAATTAAATGGGTTGATGGCCGAATTGAGTGGTGGAGAGATGGAGAGATGTAGATAATAAATCAGGTACGGAAATTTTAATTGTTGAATCTAGGTGGTGGGCATCTGAATGTTCAGTGTAAAATTATTTTAGCTTTTCTGTACATTTGAAAATTTTATAACAAAATGGAAGAAACTGGATGACAGTGTAAAACCGCTTTGTATTTCGACTCTCAGGATATGAAAGATAAATGTGACAGTAATGTTTTAAAATCACAATATGTAGAATACTCGAGGAATTATATCTTTTGTGACTGCGTAAACCTATCATAAAAAATTTGGTGTCAGCCTAACAATACTCTAGGTGATAGAGACAGAGACACAGGCAGCGAGGAAGTCTGAAGACAAATGCACTAATAATTCCCTGAACCGGTTGTGTGCATTGAGCTCGAACCAGGACTGGCTTCCTCTCCCAGGTCACCTGAATCCCAAGGGTGCTCACAATGGCGGAACACCAGGGAAACCAACCTTGACTCTGTGCCTCTTGCTGGAGCTTTAGTGACCACTTTGCTTCCACGGAGACCTTTGGAAACCCCTGCAGCTAACCCATTCCTCGAAAAGCTAGAAAACATGATGGTTGTTTAAGATGGCTAAAGCTGAGGGGCTGAGGCCAGAGATGGGCTGGTCTCAGTCCTGTTTCCCCCACAAAAGTGCTCTTGAGATAAGGGGTCGGGAGGTGATCCTCAAAGTGCCTTATTAAGCCAGTAACCTCAGTGGGCTTGCAGGGGCTTCTCCTGGGTGGGGGGACTCTGGGAATTGGTATATAACATACATCTCAGAATTATCCCACCAGGAGGGCGAGCTGGAGGATTTGAGTACCAAGTCCCAAGAGTGACTGGTTTAAGGGCTGCTCCCAGGGGAAATGTGCCCCCTGATGTTTTGGGTTTTCCATGCAGAGAGGCAGAGGTGCTTCTTGTGTTCCCAGAAGGGGCCCCTGCATCCCAGCAGCTTAAAACTGGCTGGATAGAACCCCAGGTTGCAGGTAGCAACAGTGAGGGCGGCGAAATGCACTGTGCTGACCAGGCGCTGAGCTGGACTTCCGTCCCACAGTCCTCCAGCCCCGCATCTCCACCCCTGAATTGACTGCTTCTAGCAGTAACTGTTGAGCATTTGCATCAAATGAGCTTGTGTATCACTTGAGAATTTGATGAAAGTTAAGATCGCTCATATAGATAAAATGTCTTGAAGACAATTGCAGAGGTCTCCCCCAAAGGTCATCTGTAGACTCCTGGGAGGACCTTGGGAGCCCCGGGTCTGGATCTACCATCTGGCTCAAGGTGTCTGCTTGCCTATCTAATAGCCACATACAACCTGATCCTGTTTTCCAATTATCAATTGGTCCTGATATCTTTGTGGATAACAGATGACAAAATGGATGAAACTGGTAGCTATTTGGTTTCATAGCAATTCTACTTTTTGGATTTCACAACGTGGTTTTCTATTTCCAGAGTTTCATTAGGGGAAATCAACAGCAATTATGCAAAAGTTCAGCCAGGAAATACATGACAGATTGTAATAAGATGTAGTCCTAGCAATCAAAGACTGTGAACTTCATTAAGTGCTTTCCTGTTATGAATTTTTATACTATGCATTTGGACATCTTTTAAAAAAAACTCATAAACTCCAATTCTGTGCTACTTGCATTGAGTTGGGTTTTCTGTTCATATGTCTGTCACTAGTGTTATTAATCTGAGCCCAGGAACTAATGACCCTTTGAGAATTTACTTACTGGAATAAAATACAATCGTGTTATTGTGAGTGAATTATTAGATTGCCAAAATGCCCTTAGCATGCAGGCTGCACCTCAATTTCTCCATTGGTAATTCAAGAAGAGTAATGGCAACTAAACTCTCAGGAGAACAGATTAAATCACTGTTGAATTTCTAACTGCACTTTCTGGTGAAAGCAAAGAAAGCCTAATGTGGAAGAAAGAACTAATTACTATAGAGTAAAACCTTAATCATTTTGCTTGCTACAAATCTCTCCTGAAATTTGCTTCTTTGTTTTACTACTCTAGAGCATGTTGGGAATTGCAGAGAAAGCAGACACTAAATGAATTCTGTCTGAAAAAAAAAAAAGATAAATCAGGGCAGAGTCCAATGATGCTAAGATTTAAACATTGGGTATGCCTTAGTAACACGGGTTAAACAACTACTTTTGCAGTAGGCTAGCTCTCCAAGGGGCTATGAAGCTCGGGAGGCACATAAGCAGGTGCTGGGGCAACAGGAGTTAGAGCCTTGGCTCCTGAACCCCAGCTTGTGCCAGCAATCCACACTTCACCCCTCCCCAGGACTAGGAGGAGAGAGAAAAATAATTCCAAATATCCATATCATTTGTGTTCTTGTTTTGGGAATATAGAAACCAGAGGTGCTTTTCCTATGACTCATATTCATTTTTTAACTCTATATCTTTTCTGGTACTACATCAAAGGTCTTGTTTTTTCCCCAGTTCTTTATATTGTTAAATACCTGAATGGTGATATAATACAAAGCAAAATTTACACCTACCATTAAGGTACCACTAACAACATAATTAGCATAATTTACCAAGTTGGTTGTCTGACATCCACTTCATCTGAGTTTCTGAATTATGAGCATATGGTTATCCATAATGTTCCCATAGTTGTGTCTTTAATGTCTATAGGGTCTGTAGTGATGTCTTTTTTTCCTTTCCTGATATTAGTCATTTGTGTCATTCTGGCTATCAACTGTGTTGATCTACTCAAAGAACCAGCTTTTGGTTTCACTGATTTTCTGTCTCATTTTTCTGTTTTCCATTGTATTGATTTCTGCTCTTTCACTAATTGGGTACCATTTCCATTTCTAAAATAATCATGTTACTATAACTGTAACTTCCAAGAGTCTGGCATACAGCTGGGGGGGAGGGCACAAGGGCAGCTGCCAGAGGATCAGGAGTCCTCTGACCAAATTTTACACACTTTGAAACACTGTGTTTTAATTTTCATTCAGATCAAAGTGTTTTCCAATTTTCCTTGACAATTTTTCTTTGACCAAGGGTTATTTAGAAGTTTGTTACAGAGGACTCAGAAATCTTTCTGTTACTAATTTTGAGTTTAATTTCATTATGGTCAGAAAACTTACTTTGTATGATTTCAACTATTTTAAATTTGTTGACTTATTTATTGCCTAAAATATGGTCTATTTTTGAGTATTTCAGGCACACTTGAGAAAAGTGTGTGTCCTGTAGTTGATGAGTTGAGTGTTACAACTATCAATTAGATCCTGAAGGTCGATAGTGATGTGCAGGCCTTCTGTATCCTTGACAAATTTCTTTCCATGTGTTCCAACATGGCTGCCTTGTCTCTGTGAAGTATAGGGGGATGTTCTCAATCCAAACCATAACAGTGAGCTCAGTGGCCCACCCACCTGGGGAGTTAGCTCCCAATTGGCTCCCTGGCTCCTAAGAAAACTCACCCTTGAGCTGCAGTGGACACAGCCTTCATGTCCCTCACTGTGATCAGCAATGCTAGGTACTCGTGGGGCTCAGTGGACATTCTTGACCTAACATTTAGGGGCACCATAGTTTGCAACTGTGTTTATTTTTCCAGGAAATTGAACCTTACCATGCTCCATATGGTGAAAAAAAAATTCTTGGTTCTGACCTGGAGTTTTCTACCCAAGTATAAAACCCACCATCCTCTTTTTGTAAATAAAACCAAATTGTAATCATTTATGATTTGAAAAAAATATGCCTTAGGATATGGAAATTATACAGAAAAGCACATGTCAGGTTGCTCAAAGAAACCATTATGTCATTTCTCAAAGGAACCATTTTGAAAGATTTAGAGACTTTGTTCAACTTTTTTGTTGTTGTTGTTTTAGATTTAGGGACTTTGTTCAACTGCTTTTTATTTATTTTTTTGAGACTATCTTTTCTAAAGTATTTTTTTAACTTTTAAAAGCATTTATGAGCTCTTTTAAAAAAACGTGGTGGTTGATAGAGTTAGTCAGTGCTTCCCCAATCCTTGGCTCTGAACTAGAAACTCGGGCCAGTACTCTCCACAAGGCCCTGCCCTCCCTGCAGGGAATCTGTCTATAAGGGAGGAAGGTATTGACAGCCTGAGAAGAGCAGAAGTGGTGTAGGATCTGTCAGAGAGCCCCAAGGGCACAGGGACGAAGATATCAATTACAAATTGGTGACAGGAGGGGGACATTGAGTAAGGATTCCTACCGAAGGTGACACCTGAGTAGAATCTTACAGATTGGGTAGCACTTCATAGGAAGTGATGGAGAGAGGACAACATGTCAGAAAAATAAAGGGACAGATAGGACAAAGGTGAGGATGTGGAGGGACGACTGGGCTTGGGGGGTGACATGTCTTCTCTAAGGGTTAGGGAGGAGGGTGAATGGCCAAACAGAGGTTAGGGAAGATCACTCAGAGACAGATGCCTGGCAGTCCTGTGGGCAGCCTTTGACCAGGGCAGTACAGGACAAGAGAGCCACTGGGAGAGGTGGGTGTGTTCACATCATAAACCGGCCCACCCAGAAGAGATGCTCCTAAGAGTGCTGTGACTGTGTTAGCATGTGTGGGTCATTATGACCCTGCCACCCTCAGTGGGCACATGTATTCACCATTTGCTGTGATCAACTGGTAAAATGTCATTGAAGCAGGGACAGCCACTGGAGGTCATGGTTCATAACAGGGAGGCCCGTGCTCACATGCGAGTCAGTAACAAAACAGAGCTGCAGGTGGCAGTGGCAGTGTCCCACCCCACCTGTGTCACCTGCTGTGTTTCTCTTCCTTTAATGCCCATTGACTGAGAGTTACCAGGCTCAACTCTGTCACCCCAGTTGGGGCCTTCCCATTGTACACTCTCACTTCATTGTTCTACCACAGTGTTGCTCAACTTTATTTATTTATTATTTATTTTTTTATTTGTTTTGCAGTACTGGGGATTGAACCCAGGGGCATTCTACCTCAGGGCTACACCCCCAGCCCTATTTTTTATTCTTTATTTTGAAACAGGGTCCCACTAAGTTGCGGAGGGCCTCACTAAGTAGCTGAGGCTGGCCGCGAATTTGCGATCCTCCTGTCTCAGCCTCCCAAGTACTGGGATTACAAGCATGTGCCACCACCCGTGGCTTCAACTTTATTTTTTTCCTAATTTTTGCACCACTAAGGAGAAAAAGTAATTAAACTCAAATTTCACTTAAGTTTATTAATTAAATTAAAAAACTTAAATCAAAATTCCAATTAATTAAATTCATTTAAATTTAAATTAGACTTCTTTAACTTAGATGCGATATGCTTTCATAAATTAGGCTTCTCTAATTTAAAATCTGATGGCCTGAGTTTCTGGTTTAGAGTTAGGAATTGGGGAAGCAATTGCTAACTCCATCAACCCCCCACATCATTTTAAAAAAGCTCATCAATGCTTTAAAATTAAAAAAAATACATTAGAAAATGTAGTCTCGGGGGAAAAAAGTTGAACTGTAGAATGAGAGAAACTTAATAGTAAGAATTAAGACTAGAATGAGAGAAACTTAATAGTAAGAATTAAGACTTTATTGGGTAGTGTTGAGTTTTGGAAGACCACAAAATATTACAAGATCAAACATTTTTGTATACTCCTCCCTACCTCCAATATTTTAGTTAGCTTTTTTGGTCTCTGCGACCAAAGTACCTGACAAGCACAATTTAGAGGAAGAAAGGTTTATGTGGGGCTCATGGTTTCAGATGTTAGTCCCTGATCTAAGGCAGGCTCCAAGGCTAGAATCATGGCAGTGGTGCTTCAGGGTATGGCAGAGGAGGAAAAGCCACTCTTATCTCTGATGGCCAGAAAGGAGAGAGAGAGAGAGAGAGAGAGAGATTACAGGTCCCAAAACCACACCCCCATGCTTCCTCCAGCCATGCCCACCTCTGAACCTGGCTTCATAGCCCAACACATGAGTTTCTCTGGGGAACATTTTATATCCAAACTCTTAACATCCAAGAACCACTCTTCATCCCATTGGTGGAGGTATCGCCCCCATTGAGGATGCATTGGAGGGGCGTAAAACTAAGCACGCACATATTTTATCATAAACCATCTTAATTTTTTCTAGATACAACTTCAGTACAAGTTGTAAACACCATCCATTATGGCTTGGATGCAGTAAGCTTCCTTAGAGCAGAAACAGTATCTCAGATGCTAAACTTAGGCTCATTTACAAGGGAAACATTAATCTGTGAATGATTTATTACTCAAGGGGGAATGTGGGCCTTTATTTTTTTTTAATTGCTCTTATACAGAATGTTCTGGGACTTTCCAAAGAGCATAGCATAAAAATAAAAATTTTAAGTGGCAATACCATTGTATCATCCTTAAAGAAAAAGGAGACAGTAATACCATGTCCCTAAAACACCCTTTCCATTTCACAAGGGCCTAGCCAAGCACAAAGAACAATGAGTGCCGTCCCAAGCTGGAATACCCAGATAAGAATTATCTAGAAGGACAAGACTTTCTGTGCTGGAAACTGGAGTGAGTTAAGAGTTATTTGTAGAAAGCTGTTTTCTTGTACACATGCAAAACACCTGCTCTTTGGGATGCTGGTCACACAAGGGACAGAGAAACCTAAGTAAATTAATGATGTCACTGCCTCCGTAGCCTGACTAAAAATCCCTCTCCCCGTGATAACAGTGCAGATCAGAGCACCATGGAGACAGAAGTGCTCATCCAGGCAGCTGCCCCTGGACAAAGCGTCGTGAGGAATGGGAGGCTCAGTCTTCTGGTGAGACACGGTGGGCGCCGTGAGCCACGGAGGTGCGCTCATCCAGCCTGCCACCACTGTCCCTTCCCCCTAAACATATTCCAATAAGTGTTCACCCCCCGCCATCTCTGGTGTCTTTCTTGGTCTCTTGGCAACCTATCTCACTACCCTGGCACAACTGGGCTGTGGACATTACAGCTATTATGGTGAAGTCTGGGATGAAGGACACAAGTAATACGGCGACATGAGGTGCTGAGTGGAGGTGCTGAGTGGAGACATTCCACTGGGATTCAGCAAAGCCAAGAGGCAAGAAGAAGATGAGAAACTGCCACTGAACGGGACATCGCAAGGACTTATAATAGAAAAAATCTGAGTGTGAATTATTTAACCCCAGGCA
Source organism: Glis glis (assembly GCA_004027185.1). Lineage (NCBI taxonomy): Eukaryota > Metazoa > Chordata > Mammalia > Rodentia > Gliridae > Glis > Glis glis. The sequence continues at coordinate 21,172 of PVJS01000156.1, read as the reverse complement.
AGAATGATTACGGCTTCTCTGCTATGAGAGCCAAGGCACAAGTTGGTCCTGATGTTCTCAAACAGGACGGCGTGGTGACTTCCGGCTGGAAATCCGCAGGGACAGGAGGTCTCCTTCTTTGCACACTAAAGGAACCCTGTCTCGTTGATTTTGCGTTTCTCTTTCACTTAATCTTTACTTTTCTTTGCAAATTAGAAAAGAGTATATGGCCGCTGTAGTTTTTTGAAAAGGGAAAATTATACAGGAGAAATCTAAAAGTAGTCTTGAACTGGCATCCTATGCACATTTCTCTCTCTCTCTCTCTCTCTCTTTTTTTCCTTCCTTTTCTTCTTCTTCTTTTTATTTTGTGGTACTGGGGATCGAACCCAGGGGCATTTTGCCTCCGAGCTACACCTCCAGCCCTATTTTATTTTTATTTTGAAACAGGCTATCACTAGGTTGATGAGAATCTCACTACTTGCTGAGGCTATCCTCGAACCTCCAATTCTCCTGTCTCAGTCTCCCAAGTACTGGGATTACAGGTGTGAGCCAATACACCTGGCTCTCCTATAGCACATTTTTAATGACTTATCTAAAAATTAATTAAAAATTTTTATGAGTACAAGTATAATTTTATATTATATAAAGGTATATACTTTCCCTAAGAGTTAAGCACTTGCCCTGTGTACAAATATTGATTAATTTTCTCAGTCTCAACTCTCTACTTTCAATGTTGATGGTTTTTCATTATGTTTTCGTTGGATTGGTTACTGGTGCTTATAATTGAATAAATTAAGTCATATGTAATGTTATACCTCTTCTATCTTGATTCAAGTTCTGATGGTGGAGCCCAAGATGCAAAGGTCTTATATCTGTCAGCATTCTTGCAGCTATAATCTAAAAGATTGACCACGTACCTTAGAGGAGAGAAGATTTATTTTCTTATATGACTTTGGGCTCAGTCCATGTGAGGCCATGGGCCACGAATCTCAGGGCATGGCGACAGGAAGCAGAGAAGGAGAAAGGGGGAGCACATGTTCACATCATGAAGGTCGGAAGCAAGACAGCGAGCTAGGGGAGGGGGAACCATATATAATCCCCAAGGCCACACCTCCGGGACCATCTCCTCCAGCTACACCCTACCTGCTTACCGGGTACCACCCAGGTAAATCCATTACAATGGACTTATCCACTTCTAGGATTACAACCCTCATGACTCAATTACATCAACCCTGAATATTAATAAATGAGCTCTTTAGGGGACATTTTATATCTAACTCTAACAGGTCTTCTTTGTTGCAAATGACCTGTTTAACTTTTCCCCTAGTAAATACTAATAAAGCCAGACTTGGTTAAAAAGAAAAAGTGGTCCACTCATGCCAGTCTTTGAAAGTCACCCCAAGAGATAGCTCATCAAATACTATAGGAACATCTCTTTGTTTTCTTGTTCATTTTTATTGGTGCATATAATTATACACAATAGTGGGATTCATAGTGATATATTCAGGAATTCACAGAGCACAATTTGGTCTGCTTCTTCCTGAACCTCCCTTTCCCTTCCCTCCTTCCTCCCCGATCTCCTTCCACTACTCTGAGTCTCTCTTCTATTTTTGTCACATTCCCTCTTTCCTTCTTTCTCTCTAGCTTCCACATGAGAGAAAACACACAACCCTTGACTTTCTGGGTCTGGCTTATCTCATTCAGTATAACATCTTTATTATACAGGCCCCCCAAGATGTTGCCATTTTTCTGGACCATTTTTAAGTACCTAGTAAGAATGCATCAAAGCCAAGGCACTTTGTGAATGTGGCTCGAATTCTCCACACTTCAGTTTCCTCCCTTGTAGAATGAGGATAATAAGAACTAAGAGTGCCTACTTTTCATGGCTGTGACTCTTAAGTATTTCAGTTTGCATAAAGACCTTCAGTGCTAGCGTTGGTTGTTACTCTGATTAATGTTTAACAAATAACAAAATTACCTTTAAGGTAATTTTTCTTTTTTAAGACCTCTGTAATCTCTTGTTTGACTCCCTGTTCTGATTATACTAAACTCCCAGCAATTTTCCCAGTGCACTTACTGTCTCGTATTTCAGAGCCTGAAGAAGGCAAGTTCCTCCTTCTAGAAAAGAGATGCAAATGTGGTAATGTAGCTTGGACATTCTATTTCCTTCCAGGGAGAAATAAAGTACTTGTCAACTTCGCCAAATGGGTGTAGGCAGTATTTCTCAGGCACCTCATTTAAAAAGCAATGAAGCAGACTCCCCCACCGCTCTCCTCATTGGAAAACTCTTTTTGCTTATTACGACATTTCCTGGCTCCTGATCTAACAAGAGGCATCAGGAAGAATTTGACCCAGGCCAGAGGTGGTACTCTCTGCTGGATTGCCCACCCCTCCCTTTGCACACCACCGGGATCCCCATGCCAGCTTGTCTGCATTCGGCAACAGAGTCCGCAGCTCCCTCGTCCGCCCAGGGAAGGCGTGTTGGAGACAGGCTGCACTTTTTGAGCCTGGGCATTCTGGTTGCTCTTGCCCTGACGCTTCTAACCAGGATCAAGCCCTGCTCTCGTTTGGCGTGCCGGGAGTTTCCAGGAACACAGCACACACTGACAGTGAGCACTGATCTCTCAGACTCATGACCTAGTTCTTCTCCATTTCGCTCAGTATTTTTGCAAAACAAATGCCAAGATGGATGCATGTTGCACCCTCCCGAATTTAAGCGTGAGCATCCTCCATCCATCCTCCATCCAGGCGCTGGGCTCTGAGGACCAGGCGCGTTAGGGGACGCGTGCTCCCTCTAGTGGCCGTGCCGGAGCACAACACAGATGTCCAGATGCTGTTGTACAGATGACAGAAGCCACCATCCTGCACCTCGTTTTCCTTAAGAGTTAGGATGGGCATGTTTTCAATGGCCATTGATTTCAAGTTTTACAGACAGCAGCAGGAAAACCCTCCCTTGAAATGTAATGCTAAAGAATAATGGGATTTGAAGTTTAACCTTCTTGAAAAACTAAAAGAGTTGGAACACAATATAAATAGGAACGTGAAATTCTAATTCATACCTTGTGTCCAGACTTCCAGAGTAGAATAGAGCATGGCTGAAAAGCATGCTTCTCAACAGAGCGCAAAGGTGGAGGGAGCGGGATGGAGTGGGATGCTCAGCACACGATGGAAGGAGAGGGCCCGTCCCCTGGGAATGGAGAGACTGCCCAGGAAAGCTCTGTGCAAGGCTGTGGGTGTGTTCTGTGCTTCTCCCTCCACTCGCCAGATGCTGCAGAATCCTCCTTGTCTCAAAGGCAGCTGCCAGGGGTCCTCCGTGCCTCCTGGCTGGGACCGTCCTCCACAGCGAGGCCAGCAGCTCCCCGGTGCCGTACGGTAGCGACTTATGGGCTCTGTCCCCCTCGCTGTGGTCATTTTTATTCAGCTCTATATACTGTGCATGCGCTGCTTGGTCCTCTTATTACTTAGCAGTGGTTTGTGAGTGAACTCTCCCCCAGCCATTCGTCCCGATGCGGATGGCCCACCCAGTCACACACGTCCTTTGGCAGAGTTTGGGCAGGGTCACTGTGTCTTGACAATGTGTGTATTTTTCTGAGTCCTCACTTAAATGCTTTGCATGGGGGTCAGTCTTGAAGGTACTATCTAAGGGATGGATTCATCCAACTGAGCGAAGGTATTGGGCGAAGGTATGACCAGATCACCGAAAAGCATTTGTTAAAACCAACAAAAAATAGCAACAAGTGGGGTGTTTGTTTGTTTGTTTTTATGGTGCTGGGGATTGAACCCAGGGGCATGCTACCTCTGAGCTATGCCCCCAGCCCTTTTTTATTTTTTATTTTTATATATGTGTTTTTTGTTTTAAAACAGGGTCTCACTATGTTGCTGAGAGTCTCGCTATGTTGCTGAGGCTGTCCTTGAACCTGTGATCCTCCTGTCTCAGCCTCCCAAGTCCTGGGATTACAGGTGTGCGCCACCATGCCTGGCTCAAAACCCGTGGGGTTTTGAGAAGTTGAACCTAAGACGGCGTGTCAGGGAGATGCAATTTAGGGCCGCTGAGAGAATGCTGGCTGGCAGGTGAAAGGACTTTTTCCCTGAGTTCTAGGGTGCTCACCTGCGCCTGCCGGTGCTCCTGAAGCTGCCGTTCAGCCCCTCTGTGGCGGGAATTGAGATTAGCTTGCCACAGTGGGCAACAAGGATCTTCCTAGTTACTAGTTTCCCTCACCAGCATTTCAAGCTCAACCAGTTGTTCCTCTCCTCCAGTACTGGCTTGCAGTGTGGTTCCTGTCTTCTCTGTGGACTTGGTGGCGACATGGGGACCAGGGGGAGCCCAGACACCATCAGAGCATCCTAAGCAGATGGCATTATTATCAGGTTTGTGAAAAGCATTCTTTACAAAGCAGCCGTGATTGCAGTAATTTCACTAAACCTTTCAACTGCCCCCCAACCGCTCTGCCCAACACACAGACACAAAACTCGTATTTGCAGAGGAGAAAGCTGTAGGCTCACCTGCCTATGTCCAAGACTCACTTGGTGTGTTCAGATCCAAATCCCTGCACACAAGGACGTGGTTCTTTATTTACAACCCGAGCCAGCCTGGCAGTCATGCTGTCGGTAGACAGGTCTCAGAGCCGGTGCGGCGGTGACTTGCTCAGTGCTGGAGCTGGGCGCCCTTATTGTCACCTACCAACCGTGAACCGGAGGCATGGAGAGTCCAGCTGCAAGGCCGCAAAGACGGGCACCTCAGGTTTGAACACAGGCTGTGTGGGCCCAGGACCTGCTCTCTGAACCACCCTCCCTCACTGGACGGGGCGGCGGTCACCCACGTTGGAGCTGTGAGGGCGCCCAGGCCACCTTTGCAGGGATCAGGTCAGGAAGGGTTGCTGTGGGTCTGCTTTCTAACATGGCCAAGTCTTGAGTTAGGGACCCCAGCAAGTGGCTTCTACAATTCCTCTTCTCTGTGTGGTATTAAGATCATCTGAAAACATTTCCCGCTCAGTCCCTGTCTCTTTGTGTGAAATAGTAACCGTCGTCCCAGCCTGTGTCCCCATCCTTGGGAATGTTAGAGACACCTGCAGAATGCTGAAGGCTGCCCTAGGGAAATGTGCCCGGGCTCCTTCAATATATGCATTTGTGATTTGGAGAAGTTCTTTTTACCAAACCTTTAAACTCATCCACAGCCCCAGAGCCCATAGGTTACAGGAGTCCCAGAGAAAGTCAAAAACACAGGAACCCAAAGCAATACGCCAGCTCCTCCGGACACGGCGTCCCTGACCTGCGCCCTGCCTGTCCACTCGGGCCTGGACCGGCAGCGGTCAGGAGGTGACTCAGAGACCCGGTGCTGAGTAAGGGAATTTTGGAGGCAGCTGTTAAACCATTGGTGGCTTGAAGGGGGCCGCGGTAGGAGCGCCGCACGTACAGAGGGAGCTGGTTCCGCAGCGCAGCGTGGGACCCGGGTCTCCTCTTCCATCCACTGTAGCTGCCTAAGGCCAGGCCTTCCCCACTGACAAAAATTGAAATGAGGTCCAGTGCAAAGATGAAGGAGTGCAGAAAAAGAGGAGAGAGGTAATTGTAAAGAGGAGTCTGGTCGTGAGCTCCAGGGCTGAGAGGGGGACAGTCATCACCGAGCTGAAGGCAGGCAATGAGAAAGGGTGCTGAGGGACCTGGGGGGATAGGATGGGACGTGGCGCCTTGACGTGCCGGGAGCAGACTGTCCTCTGTGGACCTTTGCAGGGACAACTAGAGAGCCGGGGAGCTGGAAATAGGATTTCCCCCAGCTGGGGCTAAGACAAGTGTGTTAGTACACTGATTTTGATAAGTCATCACAAAGCTTCATTAATTCGGAATCCACTCCTCTGGAATTGTACGGTAATTCAGCCAGTTTGACGGACGCTGGCGTTTCTGCCTGGTGACTCCAAGGAAGGAAAGGAGATTGGGCTGGGAACGTTGTGTTTGAGGACAGATTTTTAAAGAATGTCGGCAATTCGTGTTCCCATGAAAACAAGACTGCATTAACAGCACCTTCATTAAAACGGGCTTAGCGGTCTAAATTAGTGGAAAGCTCCTTGTATGATGGCTAACGTGGAAGAAAGGGACCTTCAGTTGAAAAGGGCCTGCCGTTCAGGTTCTCAAGACTTCCAGCTGGCTTTTCCTGTCTCGTTTAGACTTGATTCAACTCAATTTAATAACTGGATTCCAGAGACATGCACACACAGGAGAGCGGATAAGCGAGATAATTACGTGACCCCTTCACCTCCATTGATTATGGACAGTCTTAAAACCTCTCCCCAGTCTTTGATTCCTGCTTCCCCCAACTATTTCCATCTGTATTCTTTATTCGTAAAATAGGAAAGCCAATTTACTGGCATGGAGGTGGGGATGGGGGGAAAGAAACTCTTAGACCCTGTTGGCAGGGATGTCAGTTAGTATAGTCACCCTGGAAATCACTATGGAGGTTCATTGAAAAAATGAAAATCGACTGTGATAGTTAATCTAAGTTGTCAACTTGACCTCATCATGACACACCCAAGATTATGTGATTTTGGGTGTGTAACAGCAGATTAAAGAGAAAGCCCTGCTCTGAATGTAGGCAGCAGGATTCTGATAGGTGCGGACTTAGATAAAGAGGGAGAAGCCGCGTAGAGAGTGTGCGACTTTTTCCGAGGAAAAACGCATCTGCTCTCGCCTGAGATCGTCGGCCGCTGGCTTCGCCTTTCTCCGAAAAGTTCATTGATCTTCTCGGCCTCCTGCTCTTGGAACTGAAACTTCACCATCGTTTCTCCGAAGAAGCTTCCTGATCTTCACGTCTTGGACTGGGACTGAATTAGTGGTTGCTCCGATCCTAAGACTCCAGCTCTTAGACCGTTCGACCAGCTACTGGTTCCTCTGACTCTCCACGTGCAGTCAGAACCTGGGACTACGTTGC